>PVIY010016848.1:0-50780 GCA_004026745.1 Myrmecophaga tridactyla | reverse complement strand
AGAAATAGGGTAAGATATTGGGTAATTGGAGCTGAAGGGATACAGACTGTGCAACAGGACTGGATACAAAAACTCAGAAATGAACAGCACAATACTACCTAACTGTAATACAATTATGTTAAAACACTGAATGAAGCTGCATGTGAGAATGATAGAGGTAGGAGGGCTGGGGACATAAATGAAATCAGAAAGAAAGATAGATGTTAAAGATTGAGATGGTATAATCTACGAGTGCCTAGAGTATGTAATAATAGTGACTAAATGTACAATGCACAAATTTTAAAAATGTTTTTACATGAGGAAGAACAAAGGAATGTCATTATTGCAGGGTGCTGAAAATAGATGGTAATTAATATTTTAAAATGTCACCTTATGTGTGCGACTAAAGCAAAAAATATTTATTTGTTACAAAATTTATATTTTTGACTAGTGTATTTCCTAATATAACTTATGTAGATAGTTTGATTGAACACCATAAGTACTTGGAATCTCAGGTAGGACATGAGATTTTGTTGGTTTGTCCATAGTGATGCAAAATAAATAAATAAATAAAAAGGACCCAGATTTGTTGGTTTTGAAAATTCTCAATTTTTCCAGATAACAGACAGTGTTAAAATCAAGGAAAGGCTCTAGGTAAAGAACAAATCCAGATTACTGTTAGAAAGAAAGGGTACACACTAGAAGGGCCATTATATATATATATTATATATATAAGTAGAGTGTTGAAGGTAACTCCTGGTTTCTTCCTGCTGTTTTAATAAACTGAGAAAGACTTAAGGAAAGACTATTAAAAAATAAAAAGGAGAAGTATCTAATAAATCTTATACTTGAAGGTGATTTCCTAGACCTAGAAGGGCCATTATATATATATTATATATATAAGTAGAGTGTTGAAGGTAACTCCTGGTTTCTTCCTGCTGTTTTAATAAACTGAGAAAGACTTAAGGAAAGACTATTAAAAAATAGAAAGGAAAAATATCTAATAAATCTTATACTTGAAGGTGATTTCCTAGACCTTACACCCAAAGCATATACATAAGCGTATACATTATATATATATATATATATATATGTATATATACACACACAGATAATGACAAGTGCTGGAGAGGATGTGGAGAAAGAGGCACACTTCTCCACTGTTGTTGGGAATATAAAGTGGTGCAACTGCTCTGGGAAGGAAGTTTGGCAGTTCTTCAAGAAGTTAAGTATAGAATTGCCATATGATCCAGCAGTACCATTACTAGGTATATATTCAGAAGAATTGAAGACAGGGCACAGATGGACATTTGCACACCGATGTTTATAGCACCATTCTTTATGATTGCCAAGAAACTTGAAATAGCTCAGATGTCCATCAACTGATGACTGGCTAAACAAGCTGTAGTATATACATATAATGAAATATTAGGCAAGATGAATAAAGTCACGAAGCATGTAACAACATGGATGGAACTTGAGGACATTACACTGAATGAAATTATCCAGAAACAAAAGGACAAATACTGTATGGTCTCACTAATATGAACAAGCATCAATGAGTAAACTTTGAGAGTTAAAATAAAGAACATGGCTTATCAGAGACTGGGTAATTTGTGCTGAATAAATACAGAATGTGAAACAGGATAGACTGTAAGAATTCAGAAATGGATAGCACAATATTATCTATTGGTAACACAATAATATAAGTTCACTGAATGAGGCTGAATGTGAGTATGGTTGAGGGAGAAGGGTTGAGGGCATGTATGACATCAGAAGGAAAGAGAGAGGATAAAGATTGTGATGATATGATTTAGGAATGCCTAGAGTGGACAATCATGGTGATTAAATGCACAAATATAAGAATATTTTTGCATGAGGGAGAACAAATGAATGCCAACATTGCAAGGTGTTGAACATAGGATGGTATACAGGAAAAAATACAATTAATGTAAGCTAGGGTCTATAGTCAACAGTAACATTGTAATATGCTTCCACTGAATGTAACAAAGACAATATGCCAAAACCATGTATCAATAAATGGGGGATGTCGGGGAGGGGTATGGGATTCTTTGTGGAAGAAAATAAATGTCTTCATATAGATTCTGGTGGCAAAGACATGGCTATGTGATTATACCAGGAACCACCACTTTTTTACTTAAGTTATATTGTATGATGTATGAATAAAACTGTTTAAAAATGAATGAGGAGATAAAAATGCAGGAGAAAAGGTGAAGAGAGTGATGTACCTATTCACTGTTGGTCAGGAAGCTGCCCGCCTCTAGAGGGCAGCCCCTCTGGAGGGTAGTGCGGTGGTTCCGCATGAGGTTAGGGGTGTGGTTGTCATGATACTGCAACACTATTGCTAGGTATATACTTGGAAAAACTGAGAGTGGGGAAACTAATGGACATCTGTACATTGGTGTTTATAGCAGCAGTGTTCACAATTTGCAATGAATGGAGATGGTGTAAAGGTACATGGACTGAGGAATGGATGGGGAACTGCTGTGTATACATATGATGAACTATTGAGTATCTACAGGAAAGAATGAAATTGTGAGGCATGCAACTAGGTGAATAAACTCTGAGGACAATATTTTGAATGCAATGTCAGAAACAAAAAGACAAATATTATCATGCATCACTCACATAGACTATCTGTAATATACAAACTTGGATAATTGAAATCGAGAGCATGGGTTATCAGATTGGGGCCTATAATAAAGCTTCCTAGATTATAAACTCTTGAAGCAGTTATGTCTATTCTGGAGTTGTAACTGTTGTTTCCAAAATCTGAGATTCTGATCTTTTTGTGTATAACCAGGTTATTCCCTGGAACTTCAGGTATTTGTGTGACATCTGAAACTCAGAGTAAGAGCTCTGAAGATATGAAAGCCAGCATTAACCCATATTGCAACTGTTTAAAAAGTTGAAAAGTTATCAGACTTCAAGTAGAGATATGGAAAAAGCTTATCTGGATAGGACTAAGGTAAATCAGAAAACAGGGTAAAGGATGATATAGTCTCTATTTTAAATCATCAATTTCTGTGTGAGCTAACCTTACTTATAATTATGCCTAAGGGTCACCCCAGAGAGCCTCTTTTGTTGCTCAGATATGGCCACTCTCTCAAAGCCAACTCGGAGGTAAACTCACTGTCCTCCTCCCTATATGGGATGTGACTTCCAGGGGTGTAAATCTCTCTGGCAATGTGGGACAATACTCCCCAGATGAGTCAGGACCCAGCATCATGGGATTGAGAAAGCCTTCTTGACCAAAAGGGGGAAGAGAGAAATGAGACAAAATAACATTTCAGTGGCTGAGAGATTTCAGAGTCAAGAGGTATCTAGGAGGTTGTTTTTAATGCATTATATAGATATCCTTTTTCAGTTTATGGTGTATTGGAGTGGCTAGAGGGGAGTACCTGAAACTGTTGAACTGTATTCCAGTAGCCTCAATTCTTGAAGATGATTTTATAACTATAATGCTTTTTCAATGTGACTATGTGATTGTGAAAACCTTGTGGCTGATGTTCTTTACCCAGGGTATGGACCATTGAGTGAAAAAATGAGGATAGAAAGTAAATACATAATAGGGGTATAGGGGATTAAAAATTTTGTGTAGATTGCAATACTCATGGTCAATGTGAGGGTAAGATAAGGGGTATAGAATGTATGTTTTTTTTTCTTTTTATTTCTTTTTCTGGAGTCATGCACATGTTCTAAAAATGATCATTGTGATGAATATACAACTATGTGACAATATTGTGATCCACTGTCTAATTTGGATGGACTGTATGGTGCATTAAGGTATCTCAATAATTTTTTTTTAAAAAGAGAAAAACAGGGTCAAAGCTGAATCTCAGAGTGTGCCCATAAAATTCTTTTCTGAGACCTCAGACAGATGTAATGTTGTGCTCCAGAGAACCATTTAGAACCTCAGCAGAAGCCCAAGGTAGAGATATCCTTTTCTCAAGGAGATTGTATCTAAAATAGAGAGAACTCCAATAAGATTCATAGGGTATTCACAAGAGTTTTAAAAGAATTATATTTAAAGAAATGCTGTTGCAGTCTTGGACAGAAAGGGGAAGAAAATTACAAAATGAAAAGGAGACTTTGGCCCCCCAAACTGTACAGACAGGAAGCAGGCCAAGAAAACTATGTAACTTCAATCATGGACTCAGAGGGCAGAACCAAGGACAAAGCAGGTAGAGCCAAGGGCCATGGAGAATACTTCTTGGGTAGGAGTAAGACTAGACCTAATCAAGGAACTTCCAACATTTACCCAGATATATTTCAGAATTGTTTGGACAAGTGTTTCTTCCATTTATTCCCCTCCCCCCACTTTTTAAATGGGAGGGTCTTTGGTGGTTATCCTAGCTCTGTCTCTGCCAGTATTGTATACTGATATGTGTGGTACAGATGAGGCTGCTCTTTAGTTAACCAGTCCCTCTTGATCTAAAGAGGGATGGTTCTTGAGGAGCTGTATCTAAGGAACTATACTGTAACCTCATCCACACTAGGACATGTTTTAGATGAGGCAATTCTGGACTTTGAACTAATGTTGTAATGGGATTAAACTTTTGTGAGACAGTGTGGGTATTTTCATGTGGAAGGGCCTGAATCACTGGGGGCCAGAGGAGGGACTGTGGTAGCAAGAATCCAAGATGATCTTCAATGATTTTTTTGCTTCATGATATTTATGCTCTTGTGTAGTGCCTCCACACACTGACTAGACCTGAAATGACAATATGTGGCTTCTGAGGCTCAGTTATAAAAGATATTGTGCTTTTTGCATTTCTTTTTTGGGTCATTAACTGGAGAAAGTCAGCTGTTATGTTGGAAGGACACACATGTGACCCTATGGAAAGGTTCATATAAGGAGAAATTGAGGCTTCCAACCAACAGCTGGCATTATTTGCCAGCTATAACTGCATTCACACCTGATACCTTGTTTGCAACCTTTTGAGATACCCCTAGTGAGAACACCCATGCTAAGTCACTTCTGAATTCTTGACCCACAGAAACTGTACTATAATATGGGTTTAGTGTTTAAGTTACTAAATTTCAGGGTAATTTGTTATGAGGTATTAGGTAATTATTATAGAATGAGAAAAGAAACTGCAATAAATCATTAATTTTAAAGGAGTTGACAAATTCCACAGATGACAAAAATCCAGGAAAATAATTCAATACTTTTATTAATTAACTGCCTGATACTTTTCTGTGGTTTTTTTCTCATAGTTTTTGCCTGTATATACTTTGAGAAGAAGTCAAACTTCTCTTCAGTATGGTTAATCAATTTTGTTATTATTATTATTATTTTTACACAATTCTTTCAGGTATACAACATATAATGTCATGTATTGTTTTAGGATTATTGTTAAACTTGGGAAAACACCTGTCAAATTTCTTTCATTTATGTGCCATAAGGTTTCACAGTATTTTAAATTTTCTTGTACAGTGACTAATATTTAATAGTATTTGAATTGATGACATGCATTAACCAGTTTTGCATAGATATGCTCATTGTAAGGACTTTATTATGAGTTTTATGCTATCTTCATTAATGTCAGTATTTTGTGTCAAATCAACAAGAAATTTAAGTATTTTTCCAATGCATTCACATGATTCATTTCTCTTCACTATTTAAATTCTTAAACAATTCAAGAACCTATTTATTATGTCTATTCAAAATTTATCTCTTCTTGTTAATGAATTACTGCTTTTGTCATAATGTGAAAAAATGTTACAATTCTCTTCTCAATGTCAGAATAATTTCTATTGATTTTACCACTCATATCTATCACTTTTCCTTCATATTTCATTAATTTTTATTTGAATTTTCTCTCTGTGCTTTAATAAATAAATTTAAAGATGACAAAAATTATATACAGTCAAATAGAATGTCTGTAAATGTTCACTTGTTTTATTGAAACATTCCAAAGCATCTTTTCAGATTTTCTCCTCAATATGAGAATAATTCATATCTTAATAAATTTTACAAGGCCACATGGATATGTGAATATATTGCTAAGACCTGCTTCTAGGCTGTTGGAAGTGTCCATGAAGGCAAGGAGCCCAGAAACCTTTATTAGCATTGTGGTTTTTGAGAAACCATATGAATGGTAGCACCCTTTACTGTGATGAAGAAGGTAGTAGAGGCATAGACTTGGGGAAGAATACCAGGAGTTCTGTTTTGGATATGTTCAATTTGAGATTTCCACTAGGAGGTTGACTATATAATTTATTGTCCAAACCATTATACTTTTGAGTTTGAAATAGAGCACCAATTTATGAACAATAGGTATAAATTGGAACTATTGAAAGCAAACTGAGATGTATAGTCACTCTACCTATAGGATATCCAAGTAGAGATATTGAGTAGAAAATTGGATATAGAAGGTTAGAGTTCAAGAGAGAGTTCTGGTCTGGAAGATATAAATTTGAGTGGGGGGATTAGTTTTCAGTCAATGTTATTAACATCATGCAACTAAATGAAATCAGAGAAGGACTGTAGATAGAAAAGACAAGAGCACTGAGATGTAAGTTCTAGGATGCTAAACATTTAAAGGTCAAGAAGATGAGGACAAACCAAATAAGAACAGCCAGTAATATAGGAGGAGAACCAAAAGTGCATGGTGTTCATGAAGCCATGTGAAGAAAGAGTTTCAAAAACTGTCTGATAAAAAAAGAGTGTCAATTGAGCCAAATGCTGCTGCTAAGTCTAAGAAAATGAGAACTCAGAATCGACCCTTGGGCAGGACCAGCTACATAATTTGTTAGGTCTGGTGCAAAATGAAGATATAGAGCCCCTTATTCAAAGGTTAGTAGGAAGTTCAAGACAGCAATAGGAGAGCATTAAGCCCAGCTCAGGGTCCTTCTAAGCATAGGCTCCTAGGGGCCTGTGAAGGTTGTACACACATGAAGCTGGCCCTGCCTTTGGATCTCACAACATGGGAGTTATTGATGACAATTATAAGAACAGTTTTGGTAGAGTGTATGGACAAAAGCATAACAGAACTGATTTTTAGAGGACTGGAGGAGAGGAAGTGTAAATATCCACTATTGATAACTCTTTTGTGGGCTTTTATTCTCTTTATATTTCTTTTTTATTGTAAAATTTAACATTAAAGAATAAAAAAACAATAATTTTCAAAGCATACTTCAACAAGTAGTTACAGAACAAATCCCAGAGTAGTTTGTCATGGGCTACCATTCTATTACCTCAGAGTTTTCCTTCTATCTGCTCCAAAACACTGGAGGCTAGAAAGTGTAATTTTTTTCCTAGATTCTGAGTCACTGAGTTATATATATATATATATATATATATACTCACATTTCTTTCCCTAGAACTTTGAATAACTCTGTGATACCTAAGACCCAGCAATGGAGTACAGCCCTGAAAGTAAGCATAGCTATATATAACAGTTAAAGCATGAAAAAGAGATCAGGCCTCAATTAGAGTTTAAAACAAAGCAAATCTAACTGGGTCTAAGGTAAATTATTATACAGAATAAAAGATGATAATGTATGTACTCTACAGCTTCTATTGTATGAAACCAAAGGCAGAGGGGTTTATTATGTCTAGAGCCTTAATATTTCTTTTAACAAAAAAAATGCAGTGGTAGCTGGAGAGAGTGTTGTGTTCAAGGGATGATTTTTTTAAGATTGGTGGATACGGTATGCTTGTATGCTGATTAGACTGACCCATTAGAAGGTGAGAATTTGATGATGCAGGATAGGGAGCAATTATAAGTGTGATGGCTTATTGAGGTGACTACAGACGGGATTCAGGACACATGTGAAGGGGTAAACAGGTCTTCAATTTTAACAGTAGAAAAGCAGAATATGTGATAGGAGGTGCTGGGAGGTGAAATATAGGTGGAATTGTAAGGAAGTTCTCTTCTGATTGCTTTGTCTTCTCAGAAATAAGAAGCAAGGCCATCTGATGAGAATGAGCAGGAGTGAGGTTGTGAAAAGGTTCAAAGAAAAAGAAAATGTGTTTGGTTTACTATTGTACAACTTATACCATCATGTTATCTGGTATATATTAAGCACAACTACACATAGAATTATTCAATCCTGTTTTTTATACTCTCAAGATATCTCTTGACTCTATTTTTTCATATTCTCACACTAAATACCTACACCTTCATGTCCTTACCTACTAAAGACTTGAGCCTATATATTTCTTTCCTATCTGGTCTCCCACCTTTAGTTTTTCCCTTCTACAAAGTATCCCCCATACTGAAGTATTATTATGTCTGTATTTCTCAATAAGAGAATACTGAGTGAAGAAATGGAGGAACAAATAAATGGTTACACAAACATTATCATTTGAGAATTATAAGCAAAATGGATTTCTTGCAGAGGAAATCTAAGCATAACGTGAAATGGGAGGTCCCAAGCTTGGGTGTGTAGGACTCTGAAGTGTAAGGGTCAAAGAGAGAGAATGAAAGAGCATAAAATATAAAAATCTGTTACTCTTGGCCTTATTCAGAGTAATTTTTGCTTTGTCTCTAGAAAAAAATGTTTAATGATAAAATTAAGTCATCATATATAAGTTATGCTTCTGAATATAAGGTCTTCAACTTTAAGAACTTTTAAACAATGTTTACACTGTTTTCTAACAGTAAGATAAATATAGGTTTCTTATAGGACAGTTGAAAATTCAGAAAATTGTAAAGAGTAAAATAAAACTGCCACCCAGAGATACTCAATATTCACATGAGCACTTATTTTTTTTATCTAGCTGTATATTTTAAATTGAGCTCATACTCTTATAGCTTTGAACGCTACTATTTTTTATTCATTTGCATTATAAGCATTCTTTTTGTTGTTAAATATTCTTCTTTGACATTCATTTTAATGGCTGCAGTGTGTTCTTTCACATCACTGTATGTGCTGGTTTGAAATTGTTATGTACCCTAGAAAAGTCATGATCTCTTAATCCTAATCCAATCTTGTGGGGGGAAGACCCATTGTAAGGTGGGATCTTTTGATTAGGTTGTTTCCATGGAGACTGACCCATCCAATTGTGGGTGTGGCCCTACATTATTTCCTTGGAGTTGTGGGCCCACTCATTCAAGGTGGGGCTTAATTAGCTTATGGAGTCATTTAAATGGGGAATATTTTGGAGAAAACTCAGATGCAGATGTTTGAAGATGCTTGAGAACCAACAAGGAGAGCTGAGAAATGAAACCAAAACACAGCTCTGACACAGACAGCAAACACAGACATCTGTAAATACAGAACGAGGATGGCCTAGGAGATGCCAGGAGGACCCACAAGAGATAGAGAGCTGTTTGAAGCCAGAAGCCAGGAAAGAAGGACATGCATCTTCCTAGCTGACAAAGGAACTCTGATGCTGCCTTTCATCTGAGAAAGTATCCCTTTGTTGATGCCTTAATTGAGACATTTTCATGGCTTTAGAATTGTAAATTTGTAACCTAATAAATCCCCTTTGTAAAAGCCTTATCTCTGGTATATTGCATTCTGGCAGTAATAGCAAACTGAAAGTGTATCATAATTTATTTAAACATTTCCTTATTGTTTGTCAATTATATTAAGACTTCTTTGGATAAGCTAAAAATAGTGTGAAAGAAAAGCACAGTCATCATCATTATCTTTCCATCACCTGATAATTTTTATGAGTTCAGAGGAGTGGAATCCAGCGAGCAGTTATCAGCTTCATTCTTTTCCCTTGACCATTGTTGCATCACCCTATATCTTCTATCTGAAATGAAATTTATTTCCTTTCTTCTAGATAATAATTCCAGGAAGCAGTTTATACTTTTTGAAACATCTGAGCTCTGAAGCAAACAGTTTTTGCTACTCTCTTTAATCCCTTAAGATAACAGCAGGGACAGAACACTTGAAAGAAAAATACTGGTATAAAATCCACACAATCTTTTTTAGATAATGTTACCAGACCTCTTCTGAAATTGGACTCTACTTATAATTTGCATTTTATTATAGCTGAATTTCTTAAGATCCATGAAGTTGGAAGTAATGTGGTGAGGTGAGAGTAAGGCATCTCATACTTTCTATTTCTATTTTCAAGTAACTTGAAAATCCCCAAATTACAGAGAATAAAAATATTCTATTACAAAGTTTGTGAATTCCCATAACACCTGTTTGAAAAGCACACAGCTGTGTTGATGAATCACCCAAGCTTTATAAAATGATTCATCATTAATCATTAACAAAAATAGGTTTAACATTCAATAGTTTAAAATAAGACTATTTTATTAGCTCCATCTTTATTAAAACCATATTACTTTGACTGTTTTGAAGCAAAAATGTGCAAAAGTTTAATCCTGAAAGTAATAGAACTTTCCATGTCTTTAATGCTCTATTTAGCATTATCTGTCAAGGTGACATTATTCGCAAAGGAAAAACTTGGTGAATGATTTTGTTTTTCCTAAAGGCAAACTCTATACAGGAGTATGTGTGTTTTACAGCAAGTCTGAGAATCTAGATTCTTGAAATGTTATGTCACCTTGATATGTTTCAAAATATTCTGAGTCTCCATTACTTAGGTTACAGATGAGAAAACTGAGTCCAGCATGGTCCAACAGTGAGATCAAGGTCACATCTGTGCTCAAATGAAGCTTTGAGGAGAACTAACAGCCCTTGGGTTTGCAGTCTGTGGCTGAGCCAGTGAGTTAATCTGTATTTCCGAGGCAATATATATTTCATTTCTGCATTCCACACCTGTTTGGGCCTCTCCCTAATCAGTGTCAGACCAGGTGGTTTGATGGCCACAGGCTGGCATATGTTTTTAATTATATGATTTAGAAACATGCTATATACAGGGGAAGCTATATAATGGGAGTGGATGAACATCTTGGACACTGTAGCCTATGGATTTTGGGGTACTTTGAAGTAGTCCACCAATTACTGGGGCAAATCACTTAACCTCTTCAAGTGTCTGTTGGCTCATGTTTAAATGGGGATGTAGCAATTCCTACTTCTGAGGATTTTGGAAGCATTAAATGAGTTAACTTTTGCATGGCACTTTGCACTCTATATTTGCCATAGAGGAATATGTGTATGACTGTACTGGCAAAGCATTAGATTGAGGATCCCTCTTTTTTGGTTCTATGAATGAAATTTTTAAGGTTGTTTTTCTGTTTTCTATAGTATAAGTGGTTGAAACACTCAGTTCCAGGATTAACATGGTAGGAGGAAGACTCCTAAAAGGAGTTATTTTTCCAGGACCCTAAACAACATTGCAATTTTCAAAAATGACTTCAAAGTTACCCCAAATAAAAAACAAGACAGTAATGTGCAGAACTTCTTTCTCATGCTTCTGTTTCATTAAGCATGAAGCTAGAAATACAAAGAACACTAAAATAACTCACACACTCATTTTATTGAAGCTTTTCCCTCTAAGATGGCAGCTAATTGCTCCTTGAATCGTTCCAGTGAATTGCTTTTTAAAATGTGACTTTATATTTCTAAAAACGTTTTCTATATCTGTGACTGGAAAGGTTTTGAGGTTATGCCAAATATACACATGCTCTTTGGATTAAAATACATGCTCTGCCTTCTGTCCACAACAGCCTAATATATATTGAAAAAAATAATAGGTCCCATGTCAGAGAGAACTCAACCACTTTATCACTACACCTTGCTAGTAGCTTCCTTGGACCCTGGGTAATTTCCCTTAGGGGAGAAAATGTAAGCGCTGCAAGACATAGGATTAATTACTTTAACCTACTTCTATTTATAGATGTACAATTCCTGTGGATCAGTTTCAACCCAACTGCTCCTGAATAGCAAAACAGCATAATTTAGGCTCACCCACTAAGGTCCTGTCCCCATTACTACAAACTAGATCAAGAACATTTTGTTTCCGGATTATGGCCATTTTAGCATTGCTTCAAGACCATATTAACATAGTTTTTCATTAATTACTAAAATATTTTATTATTTTTTCAAATTGTAGATCAACATAAATACATATCAAACTCTTCAGAGGAAGGGAATCCTGAAACACATAACTATATAAGAAGCAAAGTAATAACTACATGAGGGATAAATGGAAAATAACTCCCTAGCCAAAAAGAAAATCAGTTGTCCTCCATCTTGCATAAGATGTACTTTTACTCCCCTTGCCCAGAAGACCTAACAAGTATAAACAGATTCTAGATTTAATTGTGGTCATTGGAAGATATTTCTTCTCTCTCTGAAAAACTTAGAAAGATGTGTAAGGAAATGGAATTAGAGAAAAGAGTCAAGGGGAGAGTGGAATGTATGAATTTGAAGTCCCAAGGCATTAGTCAAAATGAAAGGGCCACTCCCCCTTATGTGGAACATGATATCCAGTGGTGAAAGTCTCCCTGGTGTTGTGGGAGATGCTTCCCAGGAATGAGTCTGGCCCTGGCACTGTGGGATCAACAATGCCATCCTGACCAAAAGGAGTAAAGAAGTGTAACAAATAAGGTATCAGTGGCAGAGAGAGTTCAAAAAGAAATGTAACCAATGAAGTGTCAGTGGCAGAAAGAGCTCACCTCAGAGTGACTTTGGAAGATGCTCTTATGCAAGCTTGAGTTAAACATTACTACCCATCACAACTTGCCAAACCCCAGTCAAAAGCATTCCAGCTAATACTAAAGAACACCTAGGGCAATATATAAGATTCTACAAAGGTTCCATGCACTAGGGTAACTTTCCAGAAAACTACAACCACCAAATGGGTCCCTGGACCACATAAGTTCTGAAACCTAGAGGGCCCAGCCTCTCCAGTACATCAGCTAGTTCCATCTCCCTACCCCATATTATTGACAGACCCTTACAACATGTAAAAGTTAGAATGGCCATAGCCCAAATACCCCTAAAGAGTGGGGGAAAGATCAAAGGTGATGATGGAGTTATACAAAAAGAAAATTGACAGATGAGTATGATTGCCGAATCATTGTATGGGTATTTCTTTTAGTCTCCAGTGTCTCAGAGCAGCTAGAAGGAAAAACTTAAAATTGTGGAATTGTAACCCATTCCAAATTCTGAAATCTGTTCTACAACTAATTGTTGTGCTATGCTTTGAAATTTATTGCTTTTTTGTATATATGATATTTTTCACACAAAAAAGGGAAAAAAGTGATGATAAAAAAATATATATTCCTTCTAGCCTCCAATGTTCTGGAGCAGCTAGAAGGAAAAATCTGAGATGATGGTGTGGTAGCCCATGATAAACTCTGGGATCTGTCCTATAATTACCTGTTGAAGAGTACTTTGAGAACTATTGCTTTTTTCTTTCTTTGCTTTGTAACTGTGTTATAGTCTACAATAAAAAAGTTTAAAAATATAAAAATAAACATTAATAAATTTAAAAAAATGAAAGGGCCATACCTAAGAAATCACTGCAAATCCAAGATCATAAAGGATTTCCCCTAAGTTTTTTCCTAAGAATTTTATGATTCTAGTTCTTAGGTTTAGATCCTCAATCCATTTTGAGTTAATTTTGTATATGGTATGAGATAGGGGTCTGCATTGGTTTGAAACCGTGTGTACCCCAGAAAAGCCATGTTCTTTAATTTCATTTAATACTGTTGGGTGGGATCATTTTTATTAAATTGTTTCCATGGAGATGTGACCCAACCAATTGTGGGTGGGACCATTTGAATAGGTGGTTTCCAAAGAGATATATCTCAACCCATTTGAGGCGGGGTTACTTACTGGAGTCCTTTAAGAGGGAACCATTTTGGAAAGAGCCAACATGAGACCCAGACATTTGGAGATGAAGAAAGAAAATGCTCCCAGGGAAGCTGTTTGAAACAAGAAGCCAAAGACCCCAGTAGATGTCAGCCACATACCTTCCCAGCTGACAGAGGCATTCTGCACCCATCAGATTTTCTTGAGCCAAGGTATCTTTTTCTGGATGCCATAGTTTGGACATTTTTATAGCCTTAGTACCATAAACTTGCAACTTACTAAATTCTCTTTTTAGAAGCTGTTCTGTTTCTGGTATATTGCATTCTGGAAGCTTAACAAACTAATACAGATTCAAATTCATTTTGGCATGTAGACATTCACTTTTTCTAATACCTTTGGTTTAAGAGACCTTTCTTTTCCCATATAAAGTACTTGACACCCTTACTTAAAATCTGTTGGTCCTAGATGTGTAAGCTCATTTCTGGACTCTCATTTCTATTCTTTTGGTCTATATGTCACTTTTTATGCTAGTGCCACACCCTTTTGATTACTGTGGCTTTATAGTAACTTTCAAAAACAGGAAGTGTGAGACCTGTAACTTTGTTATCACTTTTCAAGGTTGATTTGGCTATCTGGGGCCACGTATGATTCCATATGATTTTGAGAATTGGTTTTTCAATTTCTGCAGGAAAAGGCTCCTGGTATCTTGATAGGGATTGTGTTGAATATGTAGATTGCTTTGGGTATATTGATATCTTAACAATATTAAGTCTTCCTAACTGTGAACATGGAAAGTCTTGCCATTTATTTAGATCTCATTAATTTTTTTTCAGTAGCATTTTGTAGCTTTTAATATACAAGTACCTTACCTCCTTGGTTAAATTTGTTCTTAGATATTTTCTTTTTTTTTTTTAGATACTATTGTAAATGGGATTGATTTCTTAATTTCCATTTAATATTGTTCATTGCTGGGGTATAAAAACACAATTGAGTTTTGGGAGTTAATTTTGTAGCCTTCAAAGCATGAACAACAAAAAGAAAAATAGATGAAATGGATTTCATCCAAATTAAAAATATTTGTACATCAGAGGGCATTATCAAGAAAGGGAAAAGACAACTTACAGAATGGGAGGCAATAGTTGCCAGCTATATATCTGATAAGCATTTAGTATCCAGAATATATAAAGGAATCTTACAACTCAACAACAAAAGGACAAACAATCCAATAAAATTTGGGCAAAGATCTTGAATAAACATTTCTCCAAAGAGGATATACAAATGGCCAATAAACCCATGAAGAGATGCTCAACATCACTTGTCATCAAGGAAATGCAAATCAAAACCACAAAGAGCTATCACTACATGGGTATCATTGAAAAGAACAGAAAATGACAAGTGTTGGTAAGGATGCAGAAAACTTAGAACCCTTGTACATTATTGGTAGGATTCTAAAATTTCCAACAGAGTCTCAGTTTTCTAGATGAGGACAATGAGGCCCAGACTTTTCCATATCTTCTTCATTAATATTAAAATGCTCTCTATAAATTATTTGGAGTCCATATGTCAGACTAGAGGAACAAGTCACTACTTCATAAACATCTATCTAGTCCAGTTGAATTGGGGCATGTCATTTTACCTCTGTACTCTTCCTGGATGTGACTGAAAACAATTCATGTGCCCAGCATATGAATACTATGGGTGTGTTTATCCTATTCACTTAGCAATCAAAAATGTTCAAGCCATGGACTTGACCAAGGCAATCTTGTAGAAATGTTGCTGGAGTACAGAAGATTTTATTGCAATCTGAGTATAATTCAGTAATTTCAGAGGTGGCTCTTTGCTGAAGACTGGAAACAGAGGTTGCTATTTATAATGTCCTTCTCAAAACTATCAAGAAAAGGAGTGGATGCCTCACTAAGACAATCTCCACTTTCTAAATGATTTCAAAACTGGCTGATGTTTCAATTTGCTTTACTTTATAGAGGAGAAACTGCACAGAAAAGGTGATCCCTGTTCACCCTGTAAAATAGGGAAATAAACTAAAAGTCTCTTAAAATAACTTAAAAGTTTTTAAGATATCCTTACCACCAACACCACCCCACCATAATCAGGAAAAAAATCAGAAATTCAGGAAGCCAGTGATTTTAGCATAATCAACTGTACATAGCCAAAGCAATTTAGTAGAAAGAATACGCAAAGCTGTTTGTAGTGCTATTCAGAGATTAACTAAAAACTAACAAAGCCAGACCACAAACAGACTGATTATGGACCAAGAATAACCAGATGTCTGGGACTAGAAGAAAGGCTTTAAAAATCTGAAATCTCAGCCAACTATTCTGGGCAAGAAGATTGGATCTAAAGTAGTAACACTCACTGAAAAAGATAATAAAGTTATGTACACTAACCTGGAAATGTTAGAGAATCAAGATTTCACTGAAACTATCTCCTGAATTGGAGAGAAGTAATGTCTCCAACTTTTAGAAAACAAAGAAAAAGTCAAAAAAGAAAAAAAGGGGGATCCTATGGACCCACCATCATGAAGCTACTTAATTGGGAGAAACATGCAAAGCAAAACATATGTCAAAGGAGACAGCTGAGAAATGAATGCTATTGGTTTAATTTGTATAACTAATCTTACTTCTAATAAGGAAACAAGCTTTAAAGAAATGAAATCTTGTGGGAGAAAAATACTGTAAAATCTGACTGGGGAGATGGGTAGAATCATGGTCATGCAATTTAGGGAAGAAAACAGACTTCACAAATGCAGGTTAGGAGACAAGGCAGGCTGTACAAAAGTTTTGTTCTATATAGATTTTGTAAAAGGAAACAAATCATTGGGTCACTGTTTGAAAAAAGCTAATAATGTAGTGCCAGTGTAAAAGAGACAAAAGGCGACTACAGGTGATAAAAAGGGAAGTAGTGGGGTTGGTGGCTGGGCCTTGGAGGGTGGGATTCAACTCACTCTTGTTGAACCCTAGAGTGCTGCCTTACATCTTTTACCTTCATTAGCTCATTTTAATCTTGAAAACCACCCAATGAGGTGGTGGTTAAGTGGGTAAATTACAGAGCTGCAACTCAGTCCTATCACTCAGTGACTATAAAGCCTGATTTCTTTTCATTAAACTGTGATATATCTAGAAAGCACAAGTTAACCCTTTCAATATATTCAGCAGAGAATGGAATCCTTTGAAGAAGGTTTTCATTTTTTGACTTTACAATCAAAATGATATTAAGAACAAGAATAAAGTTAGGATGTAATAAAATAAATAAATAATAGGGGAAGCAAATGTTAAAATAAATTGAATAGATTGAAATACTGGTGAACAATGAAAGGGTGTAGTAAGGGGTTTAGGAAAAAATAGGGGGAACAAAGGTTAAAATATATTGGGTAGATGGAAACACTAGTGATCAATGAGAGGGAGGGGTAAGGGGCATGGTACGTATGAGTTTTTTCTTTTTTCCTTTTATCTGTTTCTCTGGAGTGATGCAAATATTCTAAAAAATGATCATGGTGATGAATATACTACTATGTGATGATATTATGAGCCATTGACTGTACACCATGTATGGAACATCTGTATGTTAAGAATGTTCAGGTTTGTATGTTGTTTTGGTTTGATAATAGAACATAAATTTAAAAAATAAGATGGATAAGTGAAAAGAAGGATGAATACATGGATAGATATAAGTTAAAGAAGTATAAGCAAATTGTTAATTGTAGAACCTTAGTGGGATATATAGATATTCAATATTTAATTTTTTCAGGTTTTCTATATGCTTGAAAGTTTTCAGAATAAAATGTTGGGAAAAAAAGCATATTGCTAAGTGAAAGAACCTTCCAACCATATTGCTAAATGAAAGAAACTAGTCTGAAAAAGCTGCAAACTCTATGGTATTTTGGAAGAGTCAAAACTACAGAAATACTAAAAAGATCAGTAGTTACTAGGGTCTCATGGGGAGGCAGGAGCAATGAACAGGTAGAATATAAGATTTTTTAGGACAGCGAAAATTTTTTTGTATGATACTAAAGTGATGGCTACATGTCATTATGGATTTGTCAAAATCCATAGAACTGAACAGCACAGAGTGAACCCTGAAATGAACTATGGGCTATAGTTAACAATCATGCATCAATATTGTTCATCAATTTCAACAAATGTATTACATTAATGCAAAATGTTAGTAATAGGGGAAGCTAGATGACTCCCAGGGATGTGTCTGGCCCTAGCAGCATAGTATCAACAATTCCATCCTGACCAAAAGTGGGAAAAGAAGTGTAACTAATAAAGTATCAGTGGCTGAGAGAGTTCAAATAGAGTCGAGAGGCTAGTCTGGAGGTCAACTCTTATGCAGGCTTCAGGTAGACATTGCTACTTATCATAACTTGCCAAATCACAATCAAAACCATTCCAGCCAATCCTAAAGAACATCTAGAGTGATATATCAGATTGTACAAAAGTTCCATGCACTAGGGTAACTTTCCAGAAAACTCCAACCTCCATATGGGTTCCTGGACCACATAAGTCTTGAAACCTAGAGGACCCAGCCTCTCCAGAACATCAGTTAGTTCCGTCTCCCCACCCCATATTATTGACAGCTCCTTCCAATGTGAAAAAGTTAGAATAGCTATAGCCTAAATACCCCTAAAGAGTGGGATGGAAAGATAAAAGGTGATGGTGGAGTTATACAGAGAAGGTAGGGTTTAACAAACGAATATGATTGCTGCATCATTAAATTGATATTTCTTTTAGTGACCAGTATCTTAGAGCAGCTAGAAGTAAAAACCTAAAATTGTGGAATTGTAACCCATACCAAACTCTGAAATCTGTTCTACAACTAATTGTGCTATGCTTTGAAATTTCTTGCTTCTTTGTACATATGTCATTTTTCACAAATAAGAAAAAGTGTTGATTGTGGTGATAAAAAAAAATTATTCCCCTTCTAGCCTCCTATATTCTGGAGCCTCCTATATTCTGGAGCAGCTAGAGAGAAAAATCTGAGAGGATCATATGATAGCCCATAACAAACTCTTGGATCTGTCCTGATGCCATCTGTTGAAGAGTGCTTTGAAAACAATTGCTTTTCTTCTCTCTTTGCTTTGTATATATATTATATTATATAATAAAAATAATATGCAAAGAAAAAAAATTGGGGAAACTATTCACCAAAGGTGGGGAGGTGGAAAACGGAGTAGATATAGGGAACAAATTCTATGCATATCTGCTCAGTTATTCTGTAAATCTAAAACTGTACTGAAAAATTGGCTATTCATTTTTTAAATGATCTTAGGTCTGTATAATGGATCTCTACATACTATTAAAATATGTCTATATTGTGAGCAAATGCAACTCACAATACAGTCTATGTAATATGAACTAATACTAATTTTAAGTGTGTTTGTGTATGCATAGAAAAAGGTCTGGGGAAATGTGTCAAGCTACAAATAAACAATTATCTTTGGGGAAAGGATGAAATAGGAATGATTTTTCCCTTCTACTTCATGCATTTCTGATTTGTTTGAGTTTTAAATACATGATTTATAATAAAAGTTTTATATTTTGGAATAAAATCTTATTTTTATTGGCAAAAAGTGGGCAAATATTTGAACAGATGTTTCAAGAAGGAAGTTATATGGATAACAAATGAGCACATTAAAAGATGCTCAGCATCATTAGTCATTAGGGAAATGCAACTTAAAAAAAACATTAAAATGGGGTGGGTATATGGAATGTTATGTACTATCAGCTCAATGATTTTGTAAGCCTAAAACTACACTAACAAATCAAATCTACTAATTACTTTTTTTAAAAAAGAATAGAGTTAGGAATCCTTCAAAGCCATAAACAAAACATTGAAATTGAATTAATAAATTCCATTTGTATAGGAGAAAGGGTACATCTGCTGATGAGCATAAAAAGGGCAAAATTTCCTCATCTTCTGCCACACACATATACAATTGTTGAATAGATGCTGGAGTTGGAATGTTTTTAACTGTTAATATAGACAAGAAAAGTTGAGTTTCAATACAGGACATTACAAAAAATATCACTGTAAAGAATTGTTCTTCATAACCTAGTGTTTTCTATTTTTCACAGTGTGGTTCTAGTTAAATTGATATGGTTGTGAGAAATCAACCATAACCAAAAATCCCATCAACAAATGAGTTTTCAAAATTTAAATTTACATTATCATTTTTAAAGAAAATGTTGGGTGATGTGTTTTTTATATGCCATCCTAGGAGAGGGAGGAGTAAGTTTAGCCATATTTTGTTGAACTGACATATATAACACATATTTCTTTCAACTTGTACATTTCCAATAGCCTCATAACTGTTTTCCTTAACTCCAGTCCAGACCCCTTAGTTCCACTGTTCCTACTGCTGTCACAAATCTGACAATGTCAGTTTTTTGCTTAGAGCTTGTCAATGACACCCCATTGCTAGATCCTGCCATTCCAGACTCATCATGAGTTGCTCTCCTTCAAGCACTCTTCACTTCAACTATACCAAATTACTCACTTTTCCCAAAGGGAGGAAGCTGCACTGCCTTTGTGCATGTATTCTCCAGGCCCAAAATGTCTTTTCCCAACTTTTTTTTTTTTGCCTGACAATGTTATCTTTCCATTAGCTGAAATGACAAGTCTTCTGTGATATTTTCCAGGGCCCATCAGGAAGAATTATTATTAATTTTCACACATTTTTTCATATTAATATTTCAGAAATCTTGATGCATCTTACCATCAGTATGTACGTTTATTATGGTGATGATTTCCCTATCTACTGAAAATCTGTTATTTAGTACATAGTGCATTTTAAAATCAAGGTTCTATTAAAGTTATTCCTTCATCTTTGTTACCATTACACTGGCACTCATTCATTTAAAAACTCTTTATTAAATGCCTATGAAACACCAGACTGGTGCTGGTAATACAATAGTAAAAAAAAAAAAACCCAGGTATGGTCATGGTCTTCAGGTACATTCTTGTTGGGGAGACAGAACAAAATAAAACAAAGCAAAAGAAAAAAAATACCTTGTTAGCCAACAGATAATGTCATTTTGTGATATGTTATAAAGTAAATAAACAAAGTGCTGAGATAGTGCCTCATGGGTGTTGGTTTTGGTGGGCCCTTCTTTAGTTAAGAATGAGCTGGGAATGTCACTCTGAAGAGCAGACATTTAAGCTGAAACTTGAAGGATGTGATCGAGCCAAGCAAGCCAGTGTGGAGAGTTGGGATGGGGGAAATGGGAAAAATGTTCAAGAATAATTAGTTTATTATAGATGTGTAAGAATGTGATTATTATTATGGTTGTGTCCAATGCAATCAGATTTGCTCAGCAAACCCATTTCCCTTCCTTTCTTGGGCATATTATTAGACTTCATTTTCTAGCCATCTTTAATCTAGGTGTGGCCACATTTCTAGTTCTGGTCAATGGAATATGAGTGGAAGTAATGTATGTCATGTTTGGGATCAGGTGGTTAAGAACACATGAACCTTTTCCGTACTCTCTTTCTTTGTCACCCAGCTAGAAACAGTATCTGTGCTACTAGGGAATGGCAGAACCATGCCATGTGAGGAGTCTGGATTCCTGAATGACTTTGTAGCAGGTTTCTTACTGATGACCCAATTGGACTATGTGGTGAATGAGAAATAAACCTTTATTCCCTTTAGATGATGAGATATCAGAGTTCTTTGTTGTAACAGTTATATTGCCTTTATTTATATGGTGGTCGTAGTCTCTCATGGGCCAGGTTCTACATAAGGATTTGACACAGTGATATTGGTAACTCAGAAAAACGTTTATTCTCAACTTAGAAACTGTCACAAAAAATCTCTGTTACATAATTCAAGAATTGCTCTGTAGATAATACAACCCCCCCCCAACATGCCCATTGTTCAGTCAAGGAAGTGACATTGACCTGCCAAAGCAAAAGAATCCTGACCTGTTCGAGAATAAAGTGTAGTTGTTCAATAAACAAACCTTCTAAGTGTCATTTGTTCTGTTGATGTAGAGTTAGCTAATTACTGCTATTATCATATTATTATTATAGTGCCTTAGTAATTCTTATACATACCAAATGGTATCATATGTCAACTGGAAACTTGAAGCTAACAAGATGACATATTTGACCTCATTCTGAATGTGGTGACCCATTTGAACACACACTGCTCCAACAGGAACTAGGATGTAGAAAGATATATTCTCCCTATCAATTAATTAAACCCATGTCTTTTCAGTAGTCTTGGTTCATGACATACAGGCTAATTTGGTCAAGCATTACCAATTATAAAGAAACATTTGCTGAGCCTGGGGCAGAGAAAATGTTGTTGCCTTCAAGTCGAGCCACATATCTTCTAGAAATAAAGAATCTGGAATATATTGCCTTTATCCCAGTTTGCCTAGCCTGCGTCATTTCTGCTGGAAGAGTAATGAAGAATGATAATTGCACTAAGTACTCATGTACCTACTGGACATATTAAAATAAAAATGGGTGGGTATAATGAATTTCTTTCTTTTTTTTTTAATATGGGAAGGCACCAGGAATCGAACCTGGGTCCTCTGGCATGGCAGGCAAGCATTCTTGCCTGCTGAGCCACCATGGCCCGCCCATGAATTTCTTAATTATTGTCAATTCAGTATTTGAATATGCATGTGTGTGATGCAGGCTTAAAGTGTGTAGGGAGGCTATGTGAATTATTCCTGTGCAAGAGGTCCAAACAGTAGTAAGGCTTTCAAATTATTACTACGATTGAGAATACAAAATTTGGAAACTTCATTAAAAACTCTCAAAGTGAACATCTGTAAGGATGCTGAAATATTGATGAGTAGTGATGTGATTGTTTTATATTTATTACTTTCCTTGGGAATAATCTGCTGCTTAAAATGCTCTAAGAATATGCCAAAACAAGGCAAAGCAGTGTGATCTGACTGCAGTTGAGAGGGAAAGGATGGTATCTGACAGTCAAGATGGACAGGCTTGAAACTGCAGGAGATAGCACTAACAGATTTTTCCAGAACTTGGCTACAGATAGTTACCAAAAGACCACATTTCTAACGGACTCATTATACAAAGAATTAGAGGTCCTACTTTGGTCATCTCAGATATACCTCAATCAAAGGCAGCAAACTGTGTTGAATTATTATAACCTGAATGCTGAAATAAAAACACATGTGCTTGAATCCTGGCTACCACATTAGTACTAGGTGGCCATGGACATATTCCTCTACCTCTCTGAGCTTAGTTTCCTCATCTGTGAAATGCAGTTAAAGACACCTATTTGGTGAGGATTACGTGATGTGTTACATGAAAAGCATTTAGTACAGCGAATAGCATACCTCAAGAATTCAAGAAATGACAACTATTAATGACACTTTTTTCAAAACAAACTTTCTCCACTCCTTGTCAACCCTCCACCCCGTTCTCAATACACAGGGCTACATGCTTGGGTAGTTTTATCAAATAGGCTAAATAGGAACATTGTGAAACATATCCACAAAGTTAAGTATAGCAACCTCATTATTTCAAAATGTTTTATATCAATACCACAGAGGAAAATAGACATGTTAGTGATTATAATATAATAAGTTTTGTTGATAAGTAAATTGTCTTTCATGAAAGGTAAACCTGTCATCTTTGGTGTTGAACAAAATCACAGATGTGATTAAAAACCTCAGGGAAGGGTGGGCCATGGTGGCTCAGCAGGCAAGAATGCTTGCCTGCCATGCCCGAGGACCCGGGTTCGATTCCCAGTGCCTGCCCATGTAAAAAAAAAAAACAAAAAAAACCTCAGGGAATAAGTGGCAAATATGAGAAGGTGCTTATTCAAAATTATGTAAAATAGTGTGATCGTGGAATTTTCTTGCTAATAAGGATAAAATACTTAGGAAAATAATAAGGAAAAATCCATTTTTCCATCATCCTATGGTGCTTATCATAGTAACCAATCTAAGTGGCATTATTTTGTTAATATTAACTGAAAGAGGAACAACTTTTACAGTTCAGGTTTAAATTATATGGGGGAGTTTAAAAATAACAGCTGTAGACTGCACACTGCTGTTGTTTGTCATTACTTTGTGAATAGTTCAATGATTTCTCATTGGCAAGCTCATTATATGGTTGAGGTGGTTTGAAGCTACATGTATCCCAGAAAAACATGTTCTTAAATAATCAATTTTTGTGGGTGCAAACCCATTGTAAGTAGGACCCTTTGATGAAGTTTCTTCAGTTAAGGTGTGGCTCAGTCTAATCTGGATGAATCTTAATCCTATTACTGGAGGAGGGGTGCACAGGAAGCAAGAAGTTGAATTCATTGGAACTTAAAAGAAAACAGAGATGCCCAGGACCAGGGATTACTGCAGCCAGCTCCAGAATGCCAGTCTTTGGGAAGAAAGCATTGCCTTGATAATGCCTCGATTTGGACTTTCTTTTATCCTCAAGACCACAAACAAATAAATTCTTATTTTATGAGTTGAATCATTGCATGGCATTTGTTTAGGCAGCCAAATAAACTAAAAGAAGGGTATATTGGACATCTCTTGGGCACCACTTCAAATTCTCTGGTTTTGTTGTCTCCCACCCAGCCACACTTGGGTGATCAAGTAGGCTTTCACCCACTTTATGCCTTGTCTTTGGCCAGCCACAAGGGCCTTTTGCTTCTGACCTCAGGGCCTCTCTGATTCCTTGGTGAGGGATGCTCCAAAATGGCATTTGGCATTCAAGCAGGGGCAACTTGAACATAGGGTGGGGAAATTTAGTGTCCTGTAGGGTAACCTATAGCCAATGGGGAACAAAACTGGTGACTTAATGCTTTTTCTTTCTCCTAGGTGGATGGTCTTGGGTTACATTTCATGAGGTAAATTAGATGGCCCTACATGATTGAGCACCCACAGAGGTGGCCCACCTGATAATGCATCCTTTTTTTTCTCTCTCTTCCCCTATTGCATACCTCTTATCCCTCATTTCTGCCCCCAGTATCACATACCAAAATAAACTATTCACATGAAAGTTTTTATCTGAGGTTCTGTTTTGGAGAGAACCCTGTACTATGGTCTTGGGAATAGCAGATACCTTTCATTGCATAAAAGCAACTCAATATTCATAAGGGGGAAGGCTAAAATACAATGCATATAGGTCTCTCTTTTGTACATCATTTACAAATAAAGCAAAATTATGATCCTCTAGTTTGATTAGTACTTAACAATTGTAGTTTGCATTATGTGGACGAGGATATGAGATAAGATAAAGATTGATTATAGGGCACTGACACTTTAAGAACCTCAATGTTCTAAAATGACTGCCCTTGCTCATCTTGCTTAGTCATTATAATATCCTGCCTGAATCAAGAATAACTGAATTAGGTGCCTGGCTGGACTAGACTTCTAATGACTGGAGCTACCATACATGGTATATTGGCCATGTTTTGGTGGCATTTCAACTCCATGTGACCATGGTTGTGACTCTGGAGTTACTTTCTTTATAGTGAAGTCTGTGCAACATTGACACAAAGCAAAAGCAGGAGAAAGTCAAACAACAATCAGTGTTTAGGAAATGTTCTGTACCAAGTGAAAGCAAAACATGTTTTGTGGGGAAGAGATTTTTGGGACTGCTTCTAATCACCAAGGGCACTCTTTTCTTTTCTACTAAGGATATCTTGGCTCTAGGACAAGGAGTTATATTATGTTTAACTGTAATAATAATTGCATCTCTAATATTATAGACACTGGAGTAACATTATTGTTATAAGGCCTAAGGACACTGATAACAAGTTTTCTCTCCTAAAGCAACTCCAAATGCTTGGTAGTGGGCACCTAGGGCCCTGTGTTGAAGGTTTCCAATGTTCAGTGAGGAAGACTTCTCAATTAACTTGCTGAGTGTTTTCTATCCCTGATTTAGTGGTTTTAGGTTGTCATCTGAAGACTCTCTTCCTCCCTAAAATCCATCCACTTCATGAAAATCTTACTATACATTTGATATGTTACAAACCCTGGCATGTTCATTGTTTTAGTTTGCTAAAGTTGATGAAATACATTAAATTAGAAATGATTTGGCTTTTACAATGGGGATTTATTAACTCATTAGCTTGCAGTTCTTAGGCCATGAAAATACCCAAATCAAGGCATCAACGAGACAATACTTGGACCCTGAACGCAGGCTGCCGGCATCTGGGACGCCTCTGTCACTTCAGAGAGTACAAGGCAACATCTGCTGGTATCTCCCCTCTATTGCAGGTTTCATTTCTTACAGCTTCTGGCTTCAATGGCTTCCTCTCTCAGCTTCTGCATGTTCCTCTCTTTTAAGTTCTGTGCATCTTTTTTCCATAAACTTCTCTGGGGCCTTTTCTGTTTTTATCCCCTTATAAAGAACTCCAATAAGAGGATTAAGACTCATATTGAATTACCTGGGTCACAGCTCAATGGAAATAACCTAATTAAAACATCCCACCCACAATAGCTCTACACCCACAGGAATGGAGTAAAAGAACATGATCTTTTCCAGGGTACATACAGCACTAAACTATAGCATTCATCATCACGAAAACCCATATGGGATGTGTTTTCTGAAAAAAACTGTTACAAAAATTGTGTCCATCTTCAAGGAGCATGACTTGCTATAAAAATCAGGTCTTATCCACTACTCTGAAGTTTCCTCCAAGTTTTAGTCCAGAAAAACTTCAAAGAGTTAGAGAGCTACTAAATGAACTTTACTATAAAATCATGTGTATAAAATATCAAATGATTTTTATTAACTTTTAGATGGGTTATGTTATTAATTTGATTTATTCATTGAAATTAATATCTAGATGAATTCTGTTCTTTTTGGTATCTTTTAACACATGAACACATACTGAAGTTTACAGAAAATCACAAAATTAAACAAATTTGGCTTAAATCAAATTATATTCTCCCTGCCCACCTTAACCTATATAATTTGTGTCAAGTAGAATACAAATGGCATAAAACAGAGCCTATAGTGCTATACATACTTTAGCTATTCTCTGTAAATTATCTTTATCTCAAATTTTAACCAATTGGGGAAATTTATGGTTCAGATGGCTGATCTAAGTAATCCTTCACCAAATCCTCTTGCCTCTTAAGAATTACCCCTGCACCGGATAAGTCCTGAAATGCAGAGGGGCCAGCCTCTCCTAAACATCAACTAGTTCCATCTCCCTATCCCATATTATCAACAGCACCTTCCAACATGAAAAAGCTAGAATGGGCATAGCTCAAATATCCCTAAAGAGTGGGAGACAGCTCAAAGGTAATTGTGGAGTTATACAGAGAAGGTAGGGTTTAACATGAGTATTATTGCTGAATCATTATATTGATGATTCTCTTAGTGTGTCTTGGAGCAGCTAGGGATGAAAACCTAAAATTGTGGAATTGTGGCCCATACCACACTCTGAAATCTGTTCAACAACTAATTGTTGTGATGTGCTTTGAAATTTATTGCTTTTTTCATATGGATGTTATTTTTCACCAAAAATAAAAAATGTTGATTATGCTTAAAAAGTTATTTTATTTTATATAAAAAATACATATATACATTTAGTAGATGCAATAACATGAACTTTAACTTTTTCAAACATTGAATTTTAAAACCTGTTTCTAACTGTTGCAGTTTGAATCCATTATGTACCCCAGAAAAGCCATGTCCTTTAATCCTTATTCAATATTGCTGGGTGGAACCTCTCTGATTGTTTCCATGGAGATGTGTCTCCACCCATTCATAGTGGGGTTGCTTACTGGAGCATTTTAAGAGGGAGCCATTTTGGGAAAAGCTTCAGATCCATGAGACCACCAGAATGAACACAGCCAACAGAACAGAGCCCCATGGAAGCTGTTGAAGAGAAAGCTAGCAGATCTCACCATGTGCTTTTCCAAATAAGAAAGAAATCCTGAGTGTCATCAGCTTCTTGAACCAAGATTTCTCTTTCTGGATGCCTTTGATTGGACATTTTTATAGCTTTACTTTAATTTGGACATTTTCACAGCCTTAGAGCTGTAAACTTGTAACTAAATAAATACACCTTTTTAAAAGCCATTCTGTTTCTGGTATATTGCATTCTGGCAGCTTTCAAGCTAGAAGAGATTTTGGTACTGGAGAAATTGGTAGCTGTTGAGGTTTGCAAATACCAAACAGGTTAGAAAAGCTTTTTAAATGGATAAGTGGAAGATTTTGGAGGAGTTGTGAGGAGGTTGATAGAGAAGGCTAGAATGCTTTGAAGAGACTATTGTTAGAAATGTGGACTGTAAAGATATTTCTGATAAGGCCTTAGGCAGAAATGATGCATATATTATTGCAAACTGGAAGGAAACAGATCCTTGTTTTAAAATGGCAGGTAATCTGGAAATATTGACTAGTGGCTTGGTCTGGAAGGCAGATTTTAAAAGCTATGAACTTGGATATTTAGCAGAAGAGATTTCCAAATTAAATGTGGAAAGTGCAGCCTGGTTTCTCCTTGCAGCTTATAGTGAAATGTGAGAGGAAAGAGAAAAGTTGAGAACTGTCTTCTCAGGTCAAAGAAACCAGAAATTGATGGTCTGGAAAATTCTGGGCTTCCAGAAAGGAGACCTCAGAGAATAGTGCTTTGTGTGAGGATTTAACCAAACATGGAACCAGTCATTTTTTTTTCCATTTCAGAAAAAAAACAAGATTGGAGATGGAGTTATCCAGGAAGGATTTGTGGAAACTCCTTTTGTCTGGTGGGCATGATCTGAGCATATTGCATAGACAGCCAACGAGAGTGTTGTGGGATCTGTATAAATAGAACTGCTGTTAGTATGGACTAAAAGGCTCAAAAAAAGGGGGGGGGTCATAGTGAAGGTAAAACGTCTTCAGAGACAGAACCACGGAGACTAAGGTCTGAACTCAAGAAAACTTGGGCCAGGAGAACAGACCCACCCAAGTACTTGGAGAGGGTGAGTTTGCCCCAAAGGGAGAGGGTGCGCCTTCTACCTCTTGCAGTGGAAGAGTTGGCTTGCTTCAGGCTTTGGAGAGGGTAGAGCACATTCCTTGGGAATTGGGGAGAGCCTGGCTACGGCTCCATTGCTTTGGAGGGGTTGAGCATGTGCCCCAGAGATGGCAGAGAGCCTGGGTGCAGCCCCAATGCTTGGAGAGGGTGCAGCCAAGAAAAAGGCAGTCTCCCTAAGGTCTCCCAAGGTTGCATTTGGGGAGAGGCAGCCACTGCTTAGGCCCTTGGAAAGGGTGGGACTGCCACTTTCTAAAGCCCTGAAGAGAAATGACTGTCAGACTTTGAAATCTAGTGAAATTTGCCCTGCAGGTTTTCAAAATTGCTTGGGTCTGTTGACTCCTGGGTTCCTTCCAATTTCTCCCTATGGAAATATGAATATATATCTTATCATTGTCACTCCTTTGTATGTTGGCAACAAAAAAACTTGCTCTGAGTTTTACATCCCCAGAGCCAGATGAAAATTTTGCCTTAGGGCAGACTATGCCTGTAGCTGACTTTGATGAGATTTTGTACTGTTTCTGACTTTGTATTATATATGTATTGTTACTGAAATGGTTTAAAGCTTTCTGATAATGTGATGGAAGGAATGTATTTTGTATTTGGAAAGAACATGTCTTTTTGGGGTCCAAAGGGTGAAATGTGCCAGTTTGAATCTATGTACCCCAGAAAAGCCATGTCCTTTAATCCTCATTCGATATTGCTGGGGCGGGGGGGGGGGGGCTTGTCTGATTGTTTCCATGGAGATGTGGTAAGTTTTGATTAGAAGGTTTCCAACTGAGGTTGGTAACTATTGATTAGATGGTTTCTATGGAGATGTATCTCCACCTATTCATGGTAGGGTTGCTTACTGGAGCATTTTAAGAGGGAACCATTTTAGAAAAAGCTTTAAAACCACAAGACCACTAGAACCAACAGAGCCAACAGAACAGACAGACACCTGGGGAAGCTGTTGAAGAAAAAAGCTTGCAGATCTTGCCATGCGTCTTTCCAGCTGTGAGAGAAACCCTGAATGTCATCAGCCTTCTTGAACCAAGGTATCTCTTTAATTAGATTGGACATTTTTATAGACTTGTTTTATTTGGACATTTTATGGCCTTAGAATGCTAACTCGAAACTTAATAAATTACACCCCCCTGCCTTTCTTTGGCACGGACAGGCTCTGGGAATCAAACCCGGGTCTCTGGCATAGGCAGGTGAGCATTCTGCCACTGAGCCACCATTGCACGACCCTAAATTTCCCTTCGTAAAAGCCGTTCCATTTCTGGTATATCACATTCCAGCAGCTTTCAAACTAAAACACTAACTTTATCAGAAAAAAAGGAAGTATTTCACTCTTCTCTCTTAAATTCTTTTCCCCATGGGTAATCACAAATTATTTCCACTTTTTCAATAACAACTGTCATTCCTATAAAGTTATAAGGAAATTTTAAAAATACATTAAAGCTAAGGAAAATAAAGGTTTTCCATACTGCTACTTAAAAAAAAATGAAGGTGGTAACTAGGTGGGGACTAGATCATACAGGGCTTTTGAAGGCCATGATAAAGATATGATAATTGATCTTGAGAGATATTAGAACCTATTAAAGAGCTTTATGCAGAGAAAAAAGAAAAAAAAAGAAGAGCTGAGAAAGGATAACTTGAATGTTTTTTCACCTTTTTAAATTTCACTAATGAATTTAATGCAAGTTCATTGTGGGGAGGCAGTGGTCTCTTTCTGTAAGATCTTTGAAATATTTACTGCTTCTTTTCTTCCTGATGGACATGTCTGCATTGCAAGAGAGAGAGAAGATCCTGGGTACCTGAAAATTAAAGAACAGCAGCAAAGGGGCAGATGCTGTAGTTTAAAAAGTTGCAAAAGTATCATAAACACCAGGTGTGCCATGTAAAATCCATAGTGTTTTTTTTTTTTTTAATCCTGCCACACTATTATCATATGGATCCAGCATCTGTTCATTCTTATCCAGGCTTCCCACAGATAGTATTTATTAAAATCAAATATGCACTAGCTGTCACTTATGTGCCTTGAGCAGGAAGTGCCACAGTGGCCTTGTTATGGAGTGTAAGTAGGCTGATAAAAATTGATTCTTACCGGTAAGCTTACAGTTATCCTTACAGGCCAATATAGTCTCATTTGGCTTTGGTATTTCTTCTCCTTGCTAATAACTCTGTGGTTTCTCTGAAAATGGGGCCAGTACAAATCATTATTCATTAATTCAAATAATTAGGGGATGAGAGAAAGCCAGTTGAGCTTTGTGAAGAGTCTGCATTAGAGAATAGCATTTAAAGAGATGTTATTTTTTAAGTTTCAGTTAGAGAGCATGGAAAATATAAATGAATATAACAAGTAAAATGTTTTAATGAAAGTATTAAAAGTCTTCACAGACTTGTATTATAAAATAATACTTTAGAAGCAACCAATCTAGTATAGAGGAAATAACATTGGCATGGAAATCAAGAGCCCTGGGTTCTTGTTCCTAATCTATCCCTATCACTCTTCAGACACCAATTTTCTCATCTGGGAAATTAGAAGCCTGGAAAACATGTACTAGATTCCCTTCTAGGTTTGATGATTATGGCTTTAATGATTAAAACAACAATAACAAACTTTCAGGAACAAAAATTCTGAAACAAAAATTCTCTAGCACTTGATTTGATCAACTCTCCAGCTTTTTCATTATTTTTCTTTTAACTAGATATATAAGAAGCCATTATTAGAACTTGGATTATTACTAGGAATCATCTACATCATGTCTGAGATATCCAAAATGTCAAATAAGTAGATTTAAAATTAATGAGTGCTTTGACTGAGTTTTTTTTCTGTTTTTTAAATCACTAAAAAGGTAAATGAAAAACAATGGACTATCAAACAAATTTTGGAAGAACTGGCTGTTTGAAAAGGGAAGACAGAACCATGATCTATCTTATATTATGCACAAAAAGAAATCCCCAATGGATTAAAGATTCTAAAGGTAAGTAAATAAAACCATCTATATATGTGGTGGACACTGTTAAGCACTGCCCAGATGTCTCTTCAATGAAGGACTTAACTGCTGCAGTTGTTGAGAGTGCTGTGGGTAGACAGTCTCCAGATGCCAGCTGCTTCCATGATTGCCATAGCTGTGAAGAGCTGCCTTGCCCAAGGTCACACTCCTTCCCAGGGTGGCCCATATCCAGTGACTGATTAAATGCAGGAATATATAGGACTAGTCACCTCAACCCAATTCAGGATAATTCTGAAGAAGTTCTATTCTACCCCACAGCTGTTCACTGGTGTCAGCTGAGTTTGTTACTGGCCCTAGTGACTCAACTTCTTCCTTTGCCCACTTCTGCTTCCTTTCCTTCCTTTCTACAAGTGTTGATCCCTGGAATACTCCCTGATAAAAATCCTAAAGATTAAACACTGTCTTGCATTTTGTATCTTGGGGAACTTAATCTGTGATAACATATTAGCATAAAATGTAAAATAAATATATCTTTTAAATAATCTTGGGTGTGGTAAAGATTTCTTAAACTGAATATAAAGCCAGAAGTGATAAAGGAAGAAATCACAAGATTTGATTACATGAAAATTAAAAACTTATTTCTGTATTGTGAAAGTTATCCTAAATAAAACATAAAGGTATTGGATTTAGAGAAAATACTTTAACATACATAAGAGACAAAGAGTTTATACATATATAATATATAAAGAGTACTTCCAGATCAATAAGAAAAAGACAAAAGAGCACCTTAAGAGGTTAATGTAAATGTACAAGAAATTCGAGCAAAAAGATGTGACTGAAATTAGGATATGATGGTCAGTCTTACTTGAAATCAGAGAAACTGAAATAAAAGGAAGTGGCTAAGTTGTAAAATGAAAAGTATTGATAATATACACCACTGACAAGAGAGTAGGAGAAACTGGCACTCACAATATTTGTAGAACCATAAATGTTTTGTTGAGGGCAGTATCAACATTTTAAAAGTGCATGCCCCCAGGTGGGCCATGGTGGCTCAGTGGCAGAGTTCTCGCCTGCTATGATGGAGACCTGGGTTCAATTCCTGGTGCCTGCCCATGCCAAAAAACAAACAAAAAAACTAAAAAGTGCATACCCTTGGATTTAGCCAATCTCCTTTTAGGAATATATGCTACAGAAATATCAACAAATACACACAAAAAATATGTGTACAAGGAAGTTTATAGAAAAATAATTTTTAATAGGAAGAAATTTGAAACAAATGACCAAAAAGGGGGTTGCGTATATTTTAAAAGATTATTCTGCATCCATACTATGAAATGCTAAACAGATGCTAAAAAGAATGAAGTTGATTTGTATGTATTTACATGGAAAGATTTTTTGTGGTATACTGCTAATAGAAAGATAAGTTGCAGAAAAGCATTCAATAAATATATATATAATATATATATAATGTATATGTGTTTATAAATGCATAGGAAAAGTTCTGGAAAGAGATGCACACTGGGAGAGTTAGGTTATAGATGGTGCTGTGGAAAGAGGATGTTTACTTTTACTCTAGATACCTCTGAATCATTCAGTACTTCTATACGAAACTTGTATTGCTTTTATAATGAAAGTAATTTAGAAGATAAGGAATAAAATGCACTAGATGAAGAAGACTTGATGCTCTTCATTTATTTGTATTGCATTATTATTGCTATTATTATTAGAGACATTCACTTGAAATTTCTTTAGTCCAAATTCCTCACAGTGATGTATTCTATAGAATTACATTTTTCTGAAAATGATCTAATTTACCTTAATAACACTCCATCTTGAACCTCGTTCACACAAATGTCTTGAAAATGCGATAAGTGATGTGAGCTACTGAGTCTTGTAAGAAATTATTCGTAATTTAAAATATCTGGATCCAAGTTCACAGGATTCATTGTATTGCCCCCAGAGGCTATGGTCATTTAAAAGTGAAATATCTAAAAGATGGGAATGATCCCCCAAAAGTGGCAAGTACAGCTTCAGAGTTTGAGACCACCCCTAATGAAATTTCTTCACAGAATAAAGTGAAGTGGAAATTTGGAAAAGCCATTGGTGAACTGGGGATGCACAAACAACCATGTACCTTGTTAAACCATCTTAAAGGAAGTCAGTGTTGGGAGGTGGGCTTTAAACCTTCATTGCTTACTCTCTAATGCTGAGTTAAATACTTCACCCTCAGTAAAACTCCCTGCACCTTTGAAGTTCTTGCCCTCTAGCTATGTCACAAATGGTTCTTTTTCCCATCCCATACATTCTGATATTCTGGTCGCTCTCCCACATTCATTGAAGACTTTGGTTTCTAGTCTTTCTGGGTTCTGTTGTCATCTGGAGACTTCAGGATTTGCAAGGGAAATATATTCAACTTCAATACACAGCTTGGCCTGTGTATTGGAAATATGTAAAAGAAGTTTTTTAAAGTGCATGTTTCAGTTTGTTAAGGCTGCTGGAATGTGATATACCAGAAATAGACTGGGTTTTACAAAACGGATTTATTAAGTTGCAAGTTAAATTCTAAGGCCATGAAAATGTCCAAATTAACACATCAACAAGAGGATATCTTTTTGGAGGAAAGGCTGCTGGTATCCTGGGTTCCTCTGTCACATGGGAAGACACATGAAGATGTCTGCTGGTCCCTCTTTCCTGGGCTCTGTTTTCAATGGCTTTCTCTCTCTTCTGGACACTTTTCTCCAGAATTCATTTCTTAGCTTCTCTCTCTTGTAAAGGGCTCCAGGAAAGGATTAAGATTCCCCCCCTTGGTTTGGGTGGGTCACATCTCCATGAAAACAACATAATCAAAATTTCCCACCCATAATAGGTCTGCCTCCAGAAGAATGGATGAGAGGAACATGGCTTTTCTCAGGTACGTAACAATTTCAAACCAGCCCAGTGCATATGCCTCGGCTCCACTAACTACATCAGAATCTACTGGACAGGGCACCCTAGTTTCTGTAACTTTTAAAACTACCCCAGATGATTCTGATATCCAGTCAGAAGTGTGAATTACTTCATAGCCTTGTACTTCTTTGCTTCTACTTTAATGACATCTACCTGCATTCACCTTCCATGCCAACACTGGACATTTTCATTACTATGAACAACACCATCTGTGAAATCTTAAACTCCAAGAATATATTCTCTAGTTGTAACCCCTAATCTTTCAACTCACTCCTTCCTCAATCCCACTATAGCCAGTCTTTACTGAAGTGAGATGATCACTACCTTGGCTATGCTTATCAGCATAACTGTGGGCAGCTGAGCCAGGGGCAGAATCAGTAGTTGAAACCCTCATTGGCAAAAATAATTATGTCAATTGAAATCTCCAGGCTTAACTTTTTACATCCTCACACATCATTGCTAAAATGTTCCATCAGACTACTTCCATTTCCCACCGGCTCCCTCCTGGTGATCTTCAATCCCTTCCCCAACTGAATCAGTGCCATGCATACAATGATAGGCCTTGATTTAAGGAATAATTTATTTTCAAGAAGGAAAACAGACAAGAAAAATTTCTGAGACAAAAGTGAATCAAGACACAAGATCAATATGTTATACAGGATGAAAAGGAGATCTGTTAAATTGAAATAGGAATTGGAAATTAGGCAGTTTCCCTTTCTCTTATTTTTATTATAACTAGTTCTTGTATACATCTATCATACTTATTAGAATGTAAGCTTTTAGAGGACTTATACATTACTTGTACTCCAAGTGCTTAAAACAGTACTAGACACATAATAGATGCTCAATAAATATTTGTTGACTGTTGACTGACTGAATGAATGAAAAGACGGATGGACCATTCTTTAGTAGAGATGAGCCATTATTTGGTGGGAGATACCAGAGCCTAGGGAAGATGTTAATACTGCTACTAAGATAATTATAACAGTTGGAAGTAGCAATTTAAAGTCAAGCTGAAATTCTTTACTATTTTTATCTCAAGTGTCACAGAAAGGAATTCATCCTTTGTACTGTGAAAACTCACTTGTGTGATACCTAGTATGTAATCCCAACTGTTAGCATGCTGTTCAAAGAATTGTTCTGCATATAGATTGGTTTGTGTGTCCTCGTGTTTAAAATTTCAATTTAAACGAACTGCTGAATTAGTCAATGAAATTGAAGCTTGTCTTCAACGTTTTGTTTAGGTGAAAGGGGAAGTAGCTCATATTCATTCGTAAGCTTATGGGGAGAAGCCAGGAGATAGTTAATGCAATTCCTGCAATGAATAAATGGAATATTAACATTTTTTCCCATTGTTTGTCATTGCTTTCTCTCTTGCTTGCTCTTGGTATTGCAGATGTGGCTATTTCTTGATGGCATTTCAGAGTCCTGTTCATTAAGATTACTGCAATTGGGGCCTCTGCTGAGGATTTCACTATCTTTCACTAGCAGGAACATAGCAAGGTAACTATTCTTCTGAATCACATTTATACTTGCTTAAAAAAATAACAGCTGAATTATCTGACTCCTGTCTGTCTTCTAAAACAAATAAATTTAACCCCTAAATCTCTTCTGGAGTAAAGCCAAAATATTTGTAATATTTCAAAAATTAAAATACAGGGCTTTCTTTCTTTCTTGTTTTGTTTTAAGCAGGGTAAAAATTATGAATTTAAAATGTTGCAAAAATATTAGGTAAACTCAACTAGGAAATAAAACTGGTTTACAGTTCCCAATAGCTATCATTTCACATGTGGTATAGGTCTTTCTTCATTGATCAGCTTCCTTTCATAACATGGCGTTCTGGGAGAAGCAAAGCAATCTCAAGTACCACACAGGTCAAAGAAATAGTGAACTTGTGGATTAAATTTGCAAAAAGGCTGCGTTGATGAGGACTGTTTGTCTTTCTTGTCTTCTGGTAAATCTCAAGTTTGCAAATTAAAACAGGACCTCTAAGGCCTTTCCAGTATCAGCTGGAATTCAAAATGGGATACTATTGCCAAATTCCTTTATTTGACATTCTAACTCATTCTGCTACTGCTCAAACCTGCTGCAGGAACATGCTTTCCATTCTGCCATGTGAAAAATGTTGGTCAGCATCACTGAGCCCTAATATTCTTCAAATTGGTTAAATAAGTTAGTGTGAGAAGTGGTTTCTTGGGAAGGAGTATCATGGACTTGGAACTAAATAGATTTAGGGGAATGAGTTAGGTCCCCGCTTGAGGGCCTGGTTACTTCCTCTAACTGGTCACTCCTCTGGCATGACTGGTAGAGGACGAAAAGCAAAATGTCTCTGTACTTCTCAATCTAGATTTCTTTATGCAATTTAGCTCAGCCTTGGCCTATAGGCCTGCCCATTACCATTATTAAAGACAAAAAAGGATTTTCAATATGTGGATTTTCCTGCTGGATCAGATTGAGAAAAATGAGCAGATGAATTTGAACTTTGTATTTATACAAGGACAGAAGAGGATAGGAGGAGAAATGGGACCAAAGACACACTAGAGTAAATGTGCTTTTCTTCTTTTCAACATGTTGTCAACACCTGTGCCTTGACTATACTTCATTGGGTTATATTGGACAAAAAGGATTCATGAGGATTTCTTTGTTGAAAAGAGGGCAAATCCATGGGAACTGGAGCAATCTTTACCTGGAATAAATGCAAGAGAAGACTTTGGCTTCTTGTGATACATAACCTTTTACCTTGGGGGTCAGCAAATTATTTCATGCACTCATTAAGGTATTGTTTATGGCTACTCTTAAGTAGTTGCCACAAAGACTGCATGACCTGCAAAGCCTAAAATATTTATTATCTGGCCTTTTACAGGAAATTTGCCAACCTTCTTTTACCTGACAAAGATCAGGAAGAGACTCAATGTCTCTGAGAAGTGGTCAATGGATTTGACCACATTGGGGAAAGAGTTATAGTTTATAGTGTAAAGTCTAAACAAAAATATTAATTGCAAGATATTATTTAAAAATTATAGCAATATATCAGTTGCTAATTGATTTGTTGAAATTTATATCATATATATTATTTATTAATATAATAATTTACATTATGGATTTGTTTTGTGTATTGCAAATTCTGTAGTCATTGTGATACAGATCAAATGCAGGGTTTTCAACCTGGTGCACATAACAACCAATCTATGACACAGGGAGAAAGAGCTTATTCTAAATCCAAGCAAGGAGATCAGATTATGGCCTATAGGCATAAAATCTGTCTCCCTGTATCTAAGGAGTTTAGTTTTTTTGCAGATTTAAACAAGGGAAGATGAAGTAGTTACCATTACAATAACAAGTGTAAACAACTATGATATACAAATGTAAAAGAGAGGAGCTAAACTAGAACTAAGCTAGAGTAACCATCACCATAACAAGTAATGAGCCTCCATAGTGGATGTCTAGTTCTGGGCTGACTTAAGTTTCTTCTTGACATTAGGGGGTTATTTTTGTGATGAGAATACTCTAAAATTATAAAACAGGATAAAGGGGTACAACTGGGATTAGTCAGAAGGTTTTTACAATTTGCAATTGAGTGGGTTTCAGCAATTTTAGGTATTTCCTTTTGGCTATTCTCCAATATGCTAAAAAGTAAGAAAAGAGACATTTATATAATGATTCAGTCATCATAATTATTTGTTAAATCTTAATTTCTTAGTTACAATTGAAAAGGCTTAGAAACAAAGGCACTATTTATATTTAATATCAGTGAATAACATTGATTTGGCACCCACTTTCTTCAGATCTCTGTTTCAGGCTCAGTGGAAGGAGAGGAGTGAACAAAAAAAGGTGCTGTTGTTATAACTGAGGGGAGGAACTTAAGGTCTGGTTTAGGAAGCTGTTGCATATTCCTGCAATGAATTCACATATGAAAGTCATATGAACCTGTAAGGCAAATGAAAAGAACTCAGAATTTAGGACAGTGGGATAAGGGAAGAAATTGTCCTGGGTGTCAGACACCTGGATTCTTTCTCAGGCCTCTGGAATTTGCCCAGACTCTGTTCTAGGAGTTTGTCTAAACATAGATTTCATATTTAGACTTTTGAAATTTATCTTGCTGATTTTTTGCCCATGATTGTGTGTTGAGATTATTTTGAAACTTACAACTGAAATTCAATATAAAGTTGTTTCACTCTGACTTTTTACTTCCTGAAAGATTGTTATAGGCATAACTTGTGTATGTTTATCCAAGTGATGGAAAAATACAATCCTAGAGTCAGCAGTTCCCTAAAAGCCTGTACATCTCAAACTTTAATGTGCATATGAATAATCTGGGGAATTTATTAAAATTCAGATTATAACTCAATAGGTCTAGCATGGGCCTGAGAAGTCTTCAGAGAAGATTTTGAGAAGCAAGGAGCAAGAGGATTGTTACTGGACAAAGGTAGTGGATTCTTTTGCCTGAGTGCTCAAATACCAATTCCTGAGATACAGGGGTTTCAAAAAGAGAAAGAGTTTACTAGTAGGCACATTGCAGGGGATCAGAGGGCCTAGCAGCCCAAAAATCTGTCTCGAAGTTTAGGGGTTTCAAGGTTTTTATGGATTCTAACAAAGGTGGATGAGGTCATTACAATTGTAAATAGTAGGTTCTAAGCAGAAAAGGAGACAGAGTTATCATTTCAAAAGTCCAAGGCAAAAGGAAAGGAGGCAGAGTTATTTCAAAAGCAGAGTCTAGCCCATACAATTTACAAATGTAAAGGGCTGGAACTAGTTATGATTCAGTAATCAAAATCACTCCTTAAATCCTGATTTCTCAGTTACATTACCAGCACACTTCTGGTGCCAGATTCCAAACTATCCTAGGATTTTCTGGGGCTTGAATCACTTTATCTGGCATTAAATTGCAGATACAATAATGTGTGTTAGGTTTAAAGTAGAGAAGGGAAGAAGAAAGAAAAGGTAGCATGTGGGAAAGGGAAGGCAGTCAGCCAATGAAGCCACTGAGTGAAACTTCAAACCTAACCTCCCATCATTGCTCACTTCTTCCAAACAAACTGTACACCCAATTACAGCACAGTGTCACTTGGCAAGCTTCATTCTGACTAATAAGAATAAATTGGCTAATGATCTCAAAGTGATAATTCAATACCAGTGGTGATCATCCTTCAAAAAAATCTTCATAAGATGGCCTTGCTAAAATCCTTAAAAACCTTGAATCCCCTAAACTTGGGGAGACAGATTTTGGGCCAGTAGTCCATCTGTTCTCCTACTTCATACCTAGTAATAAACTCTTTCTCTCTTTGAAACGCCAATGTCTCAGGAATTGTATATTGATTGCATCAGGCAAAAGAATCCATGGCCGTTGGCCAGTAACAGTAATTATTCAGTGACCAGCTTTCTGAGGAAAGGAGGAGCCATGAATTGTAGCATTTGCCAATTTCAATGATGTATATACCCCCATCAGGGCTTATTTCTAGCTATCAATCATTTAACAGCCAGTTTGCAAAATTCCTGAAAATTTAACAGCCTATAGGAATCTATTCGAGCACATCACCAACTGACCCCATTGTAGCAAATAAGAGTTAACATGTATTGATCACCTATAATATGAGTGACACAGTGTTCAGGGTTTTACATAAGGCCTTTAATATAATTAAAATGAGAACCTATTCATTCATTCAACAAAATGTTACTGAATTTCTTTCATGCTAGGTACCAGAGAAACAAAGACAAATAGGAAACAACCCCTGTCCTCAAGCAGCTTTTGGAGTCTATTGGGGGAGACAAATACAGAAATAGATAAATTAGAGTGCGACATAATGAGTAATAGAACAAGAGGTGGTAAGTGATTTACTACACATTCTGGGCCCAGCAAGAAGTAAGGAAAGCTGACAGGAGGCCATTTTCTCCACCTCCTTGCAAAAATCCATGCTGACCATGTCAAAACACCTTGGATTAATTTACGTATCTTCTTGATTTAATGGGATTGAAGAGCACATTGATTCCCTAAAAGTAACATTTTTGACATGTATGTAACATCTTCTAGTTAGAACTCAATCTAAATTATCTGTCATATAGGCTTTAGTAAGAGTATGTGGAATACAGAGAAGGAAGCTTCAGAGAACTGACAATTTACAGACTTCAGGAATGCTAACCTTATTCAAATTGAATTTCATATTAGAAAGCTTGAAGGCATCAGACTGTTACAGAGATAAAATAGTCAAGTATTGATCTTTTGAGTTAGTATCTTATTCAAAATGTTGAACCTGAGAAGAGTTTGCAGGACTCTTCATTTATTTTAAAACTGAAAATCCAGCAAAAGAAGTAAGAAAATGTAACCTAATAGAAGCAGCTATTGATTATTGCTAACAATGGTTGTAATTCATTACAACTCCTTATTTACTTTACTGCTTCAAGTCCTTTATAAAAGTAGGATGAAATAAATACTACTGTATTTCTCTTCCAATTTTCTTTGCTCCAATATTCTATTTGCCAATCGCTTATCAGCTTGCACAGATCAAAATTATATTTTAGCATTAAGGTCAGTTAGTTATAACAGGGTTTGGGGTGTATCAAAAACCAATCTTGATGTGACAGAACATTGTGCCACAAAACAAAGGTGTTATGCTTCTTTCTCTTTTTGTCTGCCCTATGTGGACCTAGCAGGAATGAGGTAAGGATTTAGTGCAGAATTCTTAATATTTCACAAGGAACCCTACTGAGCAAGCTTGCTTTGGTTTCTCATAGAATTATAGAAGACAAATGAAGGATGACTCTTTGTAAAGAGGAACAATCAAGGACTCAGCAAAGAGTTACAATTTTCTAATTCCCTTCAAGACCTTGGGGGCACTCTGTTGAAATTTTTAAGTAGAAAGGGATAAGAAGGCTTTAAATTGTACATTGGATTACTACATGGGGAATAAACTGAAAGAGAAGAACTCAATGAATATTTGAGGATCAAGTCCATTAATTTAGTATATTTCTATGTTATTAAATGATTTACCTGTCTGCTCATTTTATATAGTTTTCCATTCTGTTCAAATTTTCTATAGGCTTTTGTAGATGAACATATCTCTCTTGATTTATATTCAAAAGATTTATTGATATTTTTGTGTTGGCTTGTTTTGGTTTTCTGTTTTTTTTTTTCCTGAAGAATAGTCAAGTCAGGAAGCAACTATACGTAGGGTGACCATAAAATTTACCATCTAAACCAGGGCACCTTTGAGAATGAAAGTAGGCTCTGTTATTGCTATCTTAAAATAATAATGCTGGGAGAGCAGGAGAAACAGGGACTAAATCTGAGAATAATGGGATATATGAGCATTTTAGCAATGGGTCACTTAATCACTGTAATTTGGTTACAATCTGATGTTCATTGAAACATTTGAGAAACATGCATGGCCAAGTAAGCTTTTTAAAATTGTTTGGGATTTGTGTATGTTCCCATCCTGAAATAGAAAGGGCCCAAGAGGTACTGATTCTCTCCTTTATGACTGAAAGGAGTTGTAAGAGGATGGTCAAATGATCCGTTTTTGAGGTCATTACTTCCCCTCTATCTTTCTTGAACTTAAGTACTACATACCACAGGGCTCAGGAAACTTCCCCTACTCTGCATAGCTTTGAGCTCAGGCATTTTTTATATCTTATTTGGACTACAGCACAAACCTTCTAATTGATCTACCTGATTTCAATCTTTCTACATGTCAAATCCTTTTTCTATATCACAGCTAGTTTGGTTTATTTAAAATGTAAAGCTGATCTTGTAATTCTCTTGCTCAAAATCTTTCAAAAGTTCCCATTCCCTACAGTACAAGGTCAAAATCATTTTGCAGGGTATACAAAGCTCTCTGTAAATTTATTCCTGTGTACTTATTCAGCATTGCCCCTCAGCAATGATAATTTGTTTGCATTTCTCTATATACACAATGGTATTTTTGGCTTTACTCGCATCCATCCTTGAATTTGTCTCTCCTTTTAGACAACTATGTAAATGATTACCTTTCTTCATGGGGAAGGATGGTGTTTGACTCTGTGTGGTAACTGAATCCATCAAATTTTTATTTATATATGGTATAATTGCCTATTTATGGTGTCAGTTCATGAGTTTTGACAAATACACAGTTATGTAACCACCACTACTACAATCAAAATATAGAACAGTTCTATCACTGCCTCTACATGATCCACCCCCCCCACACACACACAGTCTCTCCCCCCAGATCTCTCCTGTGTACCTGTTAAAGTCAAATTATTATGCCCTGGCAACCACTGACCTATTCTATGTCCTTATAGTTTTTTTTCTAGAATATCTTATAAATGGGATCACAAGGGATGTATGTATCTCTCAGCAAAAAAAATTAAGACTCATCCTCGGTGTTACCTGTATCAGTTGTTCATTCCATTTTATCACTGGATAGTGTTCCATTGTATGAATGCACCACAGTTTATCCATTTCCCAACTGAGGGACATTTGAATTGCTTCCAAATGTGGGTGAATGAATAAAGCTGCTATGAACATTTTTGTACAGGTTTTTGTGTGAACACAGATTTTCATTTCACTTGGAAAAATGCCCAGGTATGGGATTGCCGGGCTGTATGGCAAGCCTATGTTTAACTTTATAAGGAAACTACCAAAATGTTTTCAAAATGGTTGTACCATTTTGCGTTCCCACCAGCAATGCATGAGTGTTTCAGTTGTTGCACATCTTCACTAACTATTGGGATGAAATGTCTTTTTAATGTTAGCCATTCTAAAGGTGTGTAGTGGTGACCCTGTGGTTTTAACATGCATTTTCATAAACACTAATGATATTGAGTCCTTTTCAATATGCTTTTTTTTGTTATCTGTATATCTTCTTTGGTGAAGATTCAGTTCAAATATTTTCTCCATTTCTTTATTATTAGAAATGGTTGTTAATTTTCTTATTGTTAAGCTTCATGAATTCTTTATATATTCTTTACAAAAAGATTTCTTTTGTTTTTCGTTTTTTATTTGAGAAGTTGTAGGTTTACAGAAAAAAACAAGAAGAAAATGCAGAGTTTCCATATGCCCCCCCCCTCCAGTTTTCCCTATTGGTAACACTTTCATTAGTGTGGTAAGTTTGATACAATAAGTGAAACAATATTATTATACTATTAATTATATTCCATGCTTTATATTAGGGCTCACTTTGTTGCACAGTCTTATGTGTTTTTAAAAATGTTTTGTTCTACTAACATACAAAACCTAAAATTTCTCCTTTTAACCCTATTCAAATATATAATTCAGCGGTGTTAATTAATTCACAATGTTGTGCTATCATCTTGACCATCTGTTACCAAAACACTTCCATCATCACAGACAAACTGTATGAATTAAGCATTAACTCCCCATTCCTTATCCCCATCCCAGACCCTCATAACCTGTATTCTATTTTCTGACTTTAGGAATTTGCTTCTAATAATTATTTGGTATCAGTGAGATCATGCAATACTTGTCCTTTTATGTCTGGCTTATTTCACTCAACATGATACCTTCTAGTTTCATCCACTTGTTGCGTGTATCCCAATTTCATTCCTTTTTATGGCAGAATAACATTACATTGTATGTATATGTCACATTTTGTTTATCCACTCATCAGTTAATGGACACTTTGCTTGCTTCCATCTTTTGGCAATTGTGAATAATACTGCTATGAACATCAGTGTTAAATTATTGGTTTGAGTCCCTGCTTTCAATCCTTCTGGTTATAAACCTAGAAGTGGTATAGCCTGGTCATATGGTAATTTTATGCTTTCTGAGGAACTACCAAACTGTTTTCCACAGGGGTTGCACCAATTTACATTCTGACCACCAATGAATGGTGTTTCTATTTCTCCACATCTTTTCCAACAGTTGTAATTTTCTGTTTTTTTTTTAATAGTAACCACTCTTGTGCGTGTGAAATGGTATCTCATTATGGTTTTGATTTGCATTTCCCTGATGGCCAGTGATGGTGACTATTGTCATGTGCTTTCTGGCCATTTGTATATCTTCTTTGGAAAAATGTCTATCCATGTCTTTTGCTCATTTTTAAATTGGGTTGTTTGTCTTTTTGCTGTTAAATTGAAGGATTTCTTTGTATATTCTTGGTATTAAACCCTTATGGAATATTTGGATTCAAATATTTTCTCCCATTGTGTAGATTGTAGTATTACTTTCATGATAAAGTCCTTTAATGCACAAAAGTTTTTAATTTTGATGAGGTCCCATTTATCTATTTTGCCTTTTGTTGTTTGTGGTTTAGATGTAAAGTCAAAGACATCATTGTCTAACAGAAGGTCCTGAAGATGCTTCCTTGTGTTTTATTCTAGTAGTTTTATAGTTCTGTATAATTCTGCTAATAGTTATAGTTTTTTTTTTAATCTATTTTGAGTTGATTTTTGTACATGGTGTGAGGTAGGGGTTCACCTTCTTTTTTTTTTTGCATTTGGGCATCCAGTTTTCCCAGCACTATTTGTTGAAGAGACTATTTTTTTCCCATTGAGTGGAATTAGCCATGAATGTGAAGGTTAAAGTCTGAACTCTCAATTTGATTCAGTTGATCTATGTGTCTGTTCTTGTCCCAGTACAATGCTGTTTTGATTACTGTAGCTTTATATTAGGTTTTAAATCATGGACGTGTGAGTCCTTTTTTCCAATATGTCTTTGACTATTTGGGGTCGCTTACCCTTCTGTGTAAATTTCTTGATTGGCTTTTCAATTTCTGCAAGGAAGTTTGTGGAATTTTGATTAGGATTGCACTGCATATAAAATTTATATGGATAGAATCAACCTCTTAATATTACACAACCTTCCAATTCATGAACAGATTGTTCTTTCATTCATTTAAGTCCTCTTTGATTTCTCTGAGCAATGTTTTGCTGTTTTCCATGTACAACTCTTTTGCATCTTGGTTAGATTTATTCCTATATTTGATTCTTTTAGATACTTAATTTCCTCATCAAATTGTTCATTAATGGTGTACACAAACACTATTGATTTTTGCATATTGATCTTTTATCCTGCCACATTGCTGAATTAGTTTATTAGCTCTAGTCACTTTGTTGCAAAGTTTTCAAGATTTTCTGTGTGTGTGATCATTTCATCTGCAAACAGGGAACATTTTATTTCTTCCTTTCCAATTTTGATGACTTTTATTTCTTTTCCTTGTCCAGTTGCTCTGACTAGAACTTCCAGTACAATGCTTAATAGCAGTGGTGGCAGTGGACATTTGTGTTTCATCCCTCATCTTAGAGGGAAAACTTTCATCTTTCACCATTATGTTGTTATCTGTGGATTTTTCATAAATGCCTTTTATCACATTGAGAAAGTTTCCTTATATTCCTTTTTTCTAAGTATTTTTATCAAGAAAGTGTGCTGAATTTTGTCAAATGACTTTTCTGAATCAATTGATATGATCATGTTTTTTTCTTTCATTTGATTTATGTGATTTATTACGTTAATTGATTATCTCATATTGAACCAATCTTGCATACCTGGGATAAATCACATTTGATCATGGCATATAATTCTTTTAATATGCTGTTGGATGCAGTTTGCAAGTATTGGGTGAGAACTTTCACACTTATAGGGACATTGGTCTATAATTTTTTCTTGTGGTATCTTTATCTGGTTTTGGTATTAAGTCAATGTTTTCCTCACTGAATGAGTTAGAAAGTATTCCCTCCTCTTCAATTTTTTTTGAAGAATTTGAGCATGAATGGTGTGAATTTTTCTTGGAATATTTGCTAAAATTCAACAGTGAAGCCATCTGGTCCAGGGCTTTCCTTTGTTGGAACTCTTCTGATGACTGATTCAATCTCTTGCTATTTGTCTGTTGAGAAAATCTATTCATTTTTGAGCAAGTATAGGTAGTTATGATGAAAGAATGAATAATCTCCCCTAAGTTTGGAAATGAGATAAAGATGTTTGGTTTCATCACTTCTATTTAACTTTGTACTGGAAGTTCTAGTCAGTGCAGTAAGGCAAGAAAATGGAATGGAAGGGAATGAATTGGAAAAAAATGTAAAGCTGTTTCTATTCACAAATGGCATGATCATCCACTTATAAAGTTCTAAGGGATCTTTAAAAAGTAGAAGCTATTAGGGCTGCAGTGGTTTGTTTAAGTTGTCAGAATGCAATATATCAGAAATTAAATGGCTATTTAAAAAACTTTTTTATTGTATAATATAACATATATACAAAGCAAAGAAAGAAAAAAGCAGTAGTTTTTCAAAGCACTATTCAACAAATTGTTACAAGACAGATCCTAGAGTTTGTCATGGGCTACCATGCCATCATCTCAGATTTTTCCTTCTAGCTACTCCAGAATATTTGAGGCTAGAAGCAATACTATTTTTTTATCAGCACAATTGATTTTTTCTCTTTTGTGAAAAATACCATATATGCAAAAAAAAGCAATAAATTTCAAAGCACATCACAATAATTTGTTGTAGAACAGCTTTCAGAGTTTGGTATGGGTTACAATTTCACAGGTTTAGGTCCTTACTCCTAGCTGCTCGAAGATACTGGAGACTAAAAGAAATGTCAATATAATGATTCAGCAATCATACTCATTTGTTAAACCCTACCTTCTCTGTATAATTCCACCACCACCTTTGATTTTTCTCCCACTCTTTAGGGGTACTTGGGCTATGCCCATTCTAACTTTTTCATGTTGGAAGGGGCTGTTGATAATATGGGATGGGGGATGGAACTACTTGATGTTCTGGAAAGGTTGGTGACTTGGCATTTCAGGATTTATCTGGTCCAGGGACCCATCTGGAGGTTGTAGGTTTCTGGAAAGTTACCCTAATGCATGGAACCTTTGTAGAATCTTCTATATTGCCCTAGGTGTTCTTTAGGATTGGCAGGAATGGTTTTGGTTGGGGTTTAGCAAGTCTTAATAGATCACAATGTCTAACTAAAGCTTGTGTAAAAGTGACCTCCAGAGTAGCCTCTGAACTCTATTTGAACTCTCTCTGCCACTGATACTTTATTAGCTATATTTCTTTTCCCCCCTTTGGTCAGGATGGAATTGTTGATTCCACAGTGCCAGGGCTGGATTCAAACCTGGGAGTCATCTCCCATGCTGGCAGGGAGACATTCTCTCCTGGATGTCATTTCTCACATGGGGGTAAGGGCAGAGATTTCACTTATAGAGTTGGGCTTAGAGAGAGAGAGGCCACATCTGAGCAGCAAAAGAGGTCCTCCAGAAGTAACTCTTAGGCATACCTATAAGTAGGCTAAGCCTCTCCACTATGTACATAAGCTTCACTTGTGAATATTTTTAAGTTTATAAAAAAATGAAATTACAAGGAGTATATAAATGGCATTTTACACAATTAATAATAAATGATTCTTATATTGTTAATTTATATTAATCATTTCTTACTTTCTGGAAACTTAAAAAATTATCTTCCTTAGAAATCAATTTACCATGAAGCTAATGATGCTTAATCTTTAGGGCCCACTATTTGCAGGAGTGCTTTCCAAGGCCTGGGAGGGGCCTTTGTAATGTGTTCATATTATCATATGTTTTTGTAAAATTTGCAAAAGTAAGATCTTTTAACTGCATTGATGCAGACTCCTGTGCATTTTGTATTCATTTGTATTTATAATTTTTATTCTTTTTCTAAAAGAGGGTCATGCAAAACTTGGTCCTGCCCTTAGACTTCCTTCATGATTAACACTCACAAATTCATTTTGCTTTGTTGTGGACAATATGCATAATAAGTGACAGCTTGATGTGTGTGTGTGTGTGTGTGTGTGTGTGTCCTTCCAACTAAATATTAAGTGCTTTTCTGCTTTTAAGACCCTAGGAATTGATGTGGTTTGTCTTCCTATTCCCAAGTATCACTGTGATCCTGGCGAACGTTATCACACAGCTCAGTATCTTCTTTGCTAAATAATGCAACTCCAAGGTTAGGGTTCATGTCCTCTCTTTTAGGTCTGCACTGTAAAAATCCTTATTCTCCTTCTATCAACCATTTGCCACCTTTTTCTTTGACCAATTTCATGTTGCTTTTAAAATTATCTCCAACAGAAATAACTCACATAACTGAGACCAAATTCTTGTGGTTGTAGAACAGTTATGCAAAAGTGAACTCTTGCATGCTAGAATTTCACCTAAGGGAATTTTTTGGTTAGTGAGGGATTATATTACATACAGAGCACATCCTAGATATTATTTGGGATAGCTCTAATTTCATTCTTTTACGTAAAGAGAAAATTCTTTTATTTTTATGCTTTTATGAGACTTTTCACATAAATACAGTTATAAGTTGGAGAGAAATATTTTACCAAACTATATGGCCTAATTTATAGTTGGAAAATATGGTTGTCTTAACACCACATTATTTATAGGAAAGTAATGTTTCACATAAATAGTCTATTCAAAACATACAAACACACAGACACACACACATTGAGTTCAGACACTCAATTGTTTCAAGGGCATATTATCCACCACAAAGCAAAACAAGTTTATAAGTATTTAATATATGTAGTTCATACCATATGCCAAGAACTGTTTTGTTTTATTTCACATAACTGAAGTATTTTCCTTTGAAAGCCATGAGTTTAATTTTCTTTGGAAGAAATCCATCGAAAATACATGACATAGTTATCTGTCTTCTTAAATAAAAGCTACTGAGTGCATGGGTGGTTCAGTGGTAGAATGCTTGCCTTCCATGTGGGAGACCCAGGTTCAATCCCCAGACCATGCACCTAAAAATAAATAAATAAATAAATAAATAAATAAATAAATAAATAAATAAATAAAAGCTACTGAACATAATTTTACTTTCTGGTTGGTCAGGTTCCTCAAATTGAATACCAGCTATTGCACTACCCCATATATGATACTATGTTGCTTTCAGAAACAATTCAGTTATATTACCTTCTTTGGCTCTATCATAATGCCACATTTTCTGAGATTTTGTTTAAAATTTGTTAGTGTCATCCATCACTGTTAGGCATTAAACTGAAACTTCTTTTTATAGTCATTACTTCCAACAACTTTCCCCCTCTCCTAAGATTTCTAAGCGCTACTTCTAAATTTTTATGGCCTACAAAATCACAGGGGCACATTTGGTTTTTAATTCTGTGTACAATAAGAGTAAACAGTTGGAAGGACCTGGAAAGGGGAATGGGGTGGGGTTCTCTGACTAAATCAATGTTCTAAAGGACTTCATTATATCTAATTGGACTTCAAGGAATATGTTTTCCTTTCTTTCTGATGTTTGCTGATCTTTTGGATTGTTAGTGGCCACTGAATAATTCTTTATGTGAAAGATGTGTCCCTGGATTTAAAAATATCCCATCTGTGTAAGTATAGTGCGTTGTAAGCATTCCTCTTGTTGGCAGTACATGAGTTTGCACATGAATTATCTCAGAAGACTTGGGATTAGGGAAATACAGTTGACTTCAAATTTAAATCCTTATAAAATGATGTGATTAGTCATGTGTTGGCAAAACAAGAGGTTGTTTCTGAGTGGTTAGTGTTTGGGAAGATCCAAAAGTCAAATCTGGGTGAACTAGGTACAATCTCATGAAAGTAGGGCTGAAATTGGAATTTAGTAAGTGGAAATTAATTTAATTATATCTTATAGCTGAGAACAGTAATTCTCAACCTTTCTCTGCATCAGGATTCCCGAGGGACATTGCCATGCTTTCATGAATACTTGTGGTTTGATAGAGATTCTATTGGTGGAAAGAATATCATTTCCCATATCAGAATACTCTTTGTAGGAAATCACCTATTTGGAACTGGGTTAAACAATGAACATAATTGATTGTCCTATGCGACTGAAAATTCCAGAGTAGGTTCAGGTGCGGCTTGATCCTGTAGCTCTATCAAGTCCTGAAGTACCTTATTTCTTTCTGTGTTTTTTCTGTCTTCCTTGATGTAGCTTGATATCATAAGATTTGCTCTGCTCATTGTTCCAATATGGCTATTAGCAGCACCCAGGCATGTATGTTACCTTGCTCTTACTCAACAGGAAAAAAGAGTGAGCATCTTTGCTCTAGCATCCCCAGCAAAACTCCTGAGATACATTCCTTTTTTTTTTTTAAACTTTTTTATTAATTAAAAAACTTAAAAGAACATTAATATATCATTCCATTCTACATATACAATCAGTAATTCTTAATATTATCATATAGTTGCATATTCATCATTTTTTAGAACATTTGCATTGATTTAGAGAAAGAAATAAAAAGACATCAGAAAAAGAAATAAAACGATAATAGAGAAAAAAAGATTATACATACCATACCCCTTACCCCTTGCTTTCAT
>PVIY010016847.1:0-50783 GCA_004026745.1 Myrmecophaga tridactyla | reverse complement strand
TTTTATGTTTCTTAAATCTTATCTAGTTTATATCTGCATTTTTCTAGTTGGCACTTGCCAACTGATTCTAGTCTATATATATATGTAGAGAGAGAGAGAGAGAGATTCAATAAGTCAATAATATTTAGAGACCACAAAATTAATTTCCTGTCAAGAATCCAGCTGTTTTATGTGCCTTGTTGTTTTGATTTTCTCATTGAACCATTTTTACTCTCTTTATCCTCTACTCTGAGACCAAAGTCATACATTGTCTCAAACACTGCTAGTTTAGACAAAGTAATAGAACAAATTCCAAATGAATCCCCAGTAAAAAGTATCCAGGACACACAAACACATTTTGCAATGAGTAGCTGATCCATTGTTTTGTATTTCTATCCATATTTGTTTGAAAACTAGTGTCTGATATACAATCATAGCCCTTTGAAGTAAACATAATTAATGTAATGTAGTATTCTTTTTTATTTTTAAACTTTTTATTGTGTAATATTACATATACACAAAGCAAGGAGTGAAAAAAACAATAGTTTTCAAAGCACTCTTCAACAAGTAGCTACAGGACAGATCCCAGAGTTTGTCATGGGCTACCATACATATATTCATCTCAGGTTTTTCCTTCTAGCTGCTCCTGATCATAAGAGGCTAGAAGGAATATATATATATATTTTTTTCTTGTATAGTATGACATATATACAAAGCAAAGAAATAAAAAGTGATAGTTTTCAAACCACTCTCCAAAAAGTGGTTACAAGACAGATCCTAGAGTTTGTCATGGGCTACCGTACGATCCTCTCATATTTTTCCTTCTAGCTGTTCCAGAATATAAGAGGCTAGAGGGCTTAAATATTTTTTTATCATCACAATCGACTTTTCTTTCCTTCTTTTTTGTGAACAATAGTATATGTACAAAAAAAGCTACAAATTTCAAAGCACAATACCACAATTAGTGATAGAACATATTTCAGATTTTGACATGGGTTACAATTTCATAGTTTTAGGTTTTTACTTCTAGCTTTTCTAAAGTACTGGAGACTAAAAGAGATATCAATATAATGATTCAGCATTCATATTCATTTGTTAAGTCTTTTCTTCTATGTATAATTCCACCATCACCTTTGATCTTTCCATACCTCTCATTGGGGTTGTGTAAATGCTTCTTAATAGGACACATTAGAATATTTCCAATAAAGTTATTAAGGCAAAATGTTGATGTTAAACCACTAATAAGTTCAATTTTAAAGAAACATGATTGGAAAACAATACTTACATAATATTCTTGGCCTCCACTTATTCCAGGTTAATCATATTAATGTTTTATGCATTTATTCCAATTATTGAGGTTATACTTAAAGTGAACCTGAAGAAAACAACTTCTGTAAAATACTACAACTTAGTTTTAGAGTATACTGATATGCTCCCTCTATATTGTTCAAGTACTACTAAATAATAATGTGGATTGTGGTATATGTGATAGAAAATACTACATTTTATTACATTTTTTGTACAAAAGGGGAGGTAATTTGTGAGTAAAGCAGATATGTGTATATTCAAGGTTTCAGATATTTCGTAGTTATTAATCTAGTTTGGTTAATTCCTATTTGTATTATTGGCATTTCGTGCAATTATATTTGTTAACTTTATCTATTTCTTCTTGACTAAGTGGTATCAGCATTGGCCTATAGTGGAGTGTTAACTCCTATCCCCATCCAGCAGTTACAAGGAAATCCTCCTAGAGTGCCAACGGAGACTAAGTGGGGAACCTCCATTTCCTCCCTAACCTGACAAAAATGAAGAGGTGCAATGTTCTTTTCTTGGCACAGGAGAAAAAGCAAAAATTTAAATAAGATCCAGGGAGTCATAACCTAATATCTCAAATGGTCAGATTTCAATAAAAATCACTTGTCATAGCCCAAACCAAGAAAATCACAACTTAAATAAGAAAAGATATGGGGTGTCTGAAATGGCCAAAAGAAATTCTCTCCTCCATAAAAGCTATAAGAACTTTGTCAAAAACAGTCAAAATCAATTTTTCAAAACTCTGTAGATTAAACAAATGTTTGGAACAATCCAAGGTGTGTTTCTTCAAAAAAAAAAAAAAAGGATGAATCTCAGGAAAAACAGCAAATATTATTGTATTTTTGCTTGCCCTGACCTTGTCTACCTCTCTCCAGCTTGGGGATAGCCTTTAAAATCAACAGACTTTTAGCCATTATAGCTGTGAAAACTAGTAGTCTAACAGCCACAGGAGGGGGGTGTAGAACTCATTTGAAACTCCCCAAAAGCCTCACCTCAGAGAATTGCCATTATTTGATCTGTCTGGAAACTCTCTGAAAACCTTCATTGTCAGGGCTTCTATTTATTTAACATGACTGTGTGTGAGCTCACTGTGTATAAACAATCCTATCTGCAGGATATTTGTTGAAAATAATCAGTAGCTATTGTTTAACATAGCAGCTGCCTGAAAGGATGTAACCTGTTGGGGCTACTAAGAGGCTGACCAGAAAACTTAAAAGGAAAAGTGGGGAGTGAGATGTCTATTGGGGGCTTGGGAAAGCTCCAATATATTCTGAATCTAGAAGGCCATGAACATGTCCAGGGCTGTGTGCATGATCAGAAAAGACCTTGGAAGGTCCTAATCTTTCACTTATGGCTTACGGTGGGATGCCGCACAAGAAGAAAGTGAACACTAAAACAAAATTGTAAACTACATGCCAGAACATTGAAGGTGTACCCAAACACAAGCACAGAGCTACTTGAAAATGCTGAAGACTTACTGACTCAAGTCATTTAAGGAAACCTTTATCTAGTCATTAGATCATTGCTAAGCTAAAGGAGCAGAGAATTCAGTTGCTACATGTGACAAAGACTACAGAGTTTATATAATCTGTGCAGGAAAGTCACTAAACAAGCAGCACCAATAACAACAAAGTCTAGTTTATTCATTTCTAATTGCTGTGATAACAAACTATCACAAGCAATGCAAATTTATTATTTTCCATTTCTGGATGCCATAATGCAAAACGGGTATTACTGGGGAAAAATCAAGTTGTCATCAGGGTTATATTCTTTCAGGAAGCTGTAGGATAGAATCTGTTTCTTTGCATTTTCCAACTTTTAGAAGACAGCCACATATCTTGACTGCAGCCCCATTCCTACATCTTCAAAGCCAATAACATCAGCATGTCCCTCTCATGTTGTCATCTCTTATGTTCTCCCATCTGAATCCCTTTTCCGCTTTTAAACACCCTTGTAATTACACCGGACCCATGTTAATACAGATTTTCTCCCCATGTTAAAGTCAGTTGATTAGCAACCTTAATTTCCCATAAAATAATCCATTCACAAGTTTTGAGTATTAAGGCATAAACATCATGGGTTGGAATTATTTTGCCTATACACATGGGGGTGGGGAAAGAATCTGGTTTCCTGAGTTGATGTTTTATATTATTTTAAATGTCATGTTTTCATTAAAATATGAGATATGAAAAGAAACAGAGGAATGTGCCCTATGCACAGGAGAAAAACAACTGTCCTTGAGGAACTCCAGATATTGGATTTACTAGAAAAATATTTTACATCAGCAATCTAAACTATGTTGAAAGAACTAAAGGGAAACATGCCTAAAAGAAAGTATGAGAATTTTGTCTTGCCAAGTAACAAATATCAATAAAGAGAAAGAAATTATTTAAAAAGAACAAAATTCTGAAGATGAGAAGTACAACAAATGATATGAAAAAATTTACTAAAGAGGCTGAACAAACTGAACTGTAAAAATAAAGAATCAGCATAGTGAATGCAGGTCAATTGTTATTATACAGTCTGAGGAACAGAAATAAGAAAAAATGAAGAAAAACAGAGCTGCATGGACCTGTGGGGCAATATTAAGCATACCAACATGGAACAAGATGATTGAGTGAGATACTCTTTATTAATGCCCCTTCCCAAGAGAAAAATTTTTAAAAAGCAAGCACAGACTGTCAGAACCAACTTCCCCAGAACTCTGGAAAGTAGTCATGGGAAAACAAAAACCAAGTGAATGATGAATCAGGAGGATAAAAACCCAACAATGGTTGGAAAGCCCTGGCTTCTACCCATCCCTTAGCTCAACATGGAAGTCTGTGGGATTGATGACAGCTTTGGTGGACCATGTTCTCGGTGCAGTGGTTCATACTCCCAGTGCAGGTCCCTAGTGTCTGATATCAGTACATTTAGTGTGCAAAGTTAGTGTGTTGTATGTCTGCTCCAGCCCACTCCCTGAAAGATTATCTCATTTGTTTCACATAATCTAGAATCACTTAGGGTGGAGAAGTGGTGTGGAGCTAGAATTGAACAAGCTGCAAATAGCTGAGAAGAAAAACTGCAGTTGAGACAATAGGATAAATTCAACATGATCCACACCAAGACACATTATACAAAAACTGTTGAAGCTGAAAGACAGAGAAAAATCCTAAAAGCAGCAAGAGAGAAGTGATTCATCACATACGATGGTTACTCAATAAGATTAAGTTCCAATTTCTCATTAGAAACCACAGAGGCCTGAAAACAGATAGTTGGCATATTTAAAGTGCTGAGAGAAAAAATGATGCAGGAATTCTATATCTAGCAAAATCCACTAAAAAATGAGGGACAAATAAAAATATTCCCAGAAAAACAAGTTATAGTAGTTTCTTTCTACTAGACCTTCCCTATAGGAAACACTAAAAGGAGAACTTCAGGATTAAAGGAGAAGATACTATACAGTAACTTGAAGACATATGAAGAAATAAAGATCCAGAAAATATAAAGAACTGCTACAAGTCAATAACAAAAACACAACCCAACTTAAAAATGAGGAAAGACTTGACTAGACATTTCTCCAAAGAAGTTATGCAAATGACCATTAATCACATGAAAATATGCATAACATCATTAGCCATTAAGGAAATACAAGTCAAAATCATAATATGATAGCACCGCAAAACCACAAGCATGGCTATCAACAACAAGAACAACAAAAAAAGTAAAATAATGCATGTTGTAAAAATGTGGAGAAATAGGAGACTTTATACACTGTTGGTAGGAATATAAAATAGTGCAGTCATCATGGAAAACAGTGGGTGGTTCATCAAACTTGAACATGGATCTACCACATGACTCAGCAATACCACTAATACCCCCAAAAATCTTCAAAACAAGCACTTGATTAGATATTTGTGCACCAATATTCATAGCAGCATTATTCACAATAGCTAAAAGGTAGAACCAACCCAAGTATTCACAAATAGATGAATGGATAAATAAAATGTAATATATATATATGAGAAAATTATTCACCTGTAAAAAGGAATAACAATCTGATACATGCTACAACATGGATTAAGTTTGAAGACATTGGGTTGAATGAACTAAGGCAGACATAAGAGAACAAATATATGATCTCACTCATAAGAAGTATCTAGAATGTAAAAATTCAGAGACAGCAATTTTATTACAGGTTATCAGAATTCTGGGGGCGGTTCAATTCAGACTATTGGTTAATGGATAAATAGTTTCTGTTTGTGATGATAAAGTTTCAAAAGTGGACGGTGGTGATGGTAGCACAACATGATTCATGTAGTTAATACAACTGAATTGGACCCTTGAAGATATCTAAAATAGGAAATTTTATGTTGTGTATATGTTACCACAATACAAAGTTGAAAGTAAACAAACAAAAATAGCAACAATATCCACAAAACAAAAAGCACCATATATGTATAGTGAATGACTGAGGAAGCAAAACAGTTCAGAAAGAGTATTTTAAGGAATTTTGGTCAAAAAGCCTGAAATTTAAAGAAAAAATACTAATCTACACAACACAGAATGTCAATGAACTTCAACTAGGATAAACACAGAAATCCACAACTGGACACAACATACTCAAACTTTTGAAATCCAAAGACAAAGAATCTTGAAAGCAGCAAGAGAGTAGTGATATATCCTGTACAATGAATCTCCACTATGATTAATAGTTGATTTCTTATCAGAATTCAAAAATACAGAAAACAGTGGAATGGCATCTTCAAAGTGCTGACAGAAGAAGTCTGCCAACCTAGAATTATAGATACAACAAAACTATCCTTCAAATGTGAAAGAGAAATTAAAACACTCTCTGATAAACAAAATCTGAGATAAGTTATCACTAGCAGAACTACCTTTCAAAAAAATATTAAAGCAAGTTATTCTGCCTGAAATGAAAGGGCATTAGACCTTGAAGCTACATTAAAAAATGAAGAATGAATAAATAAATACAGGTCAATGCATAGGTAAATTTAAAATGCATTAAGTGTGTTTTTGTTTTTAATACTTTTCGTATCCTTTCTGATTTAGAAGCAGCCATATAAAGGAGAATTATAAAACTGTGTTGAAGGGCTTATAATGTATAATATGCAATTTGTATTAAGTAAAAATAATGTTGTAGGGAACAAGACTATAATGGGGCCAAATCTTTGTCTACTATTGAAATTAAGTTAATATTTATGCAAACTCAATTGTTTTAACTGAAGAAGATAATTGTAATCCCCAGGCAACTACTAAGAGACACACTCAAACATATCTAATAAAGAAACAGCAAAGAATTACCATGGTATACTAGATAACACATGTATTTACCAACAAAGAAGGCAATAATGGAAGAATGGAATACATAAGAAATACAGAAAACAAATAACAAAATGGCAACCATAAATAATCACTTTTCACTAATTACATTAAACGTGAATTGACTAAACACTTCATTCAGAAGTCAGATACTGGAAGAATGAATTAAGACTATAGATGAAATATATTTTGTCTATAAGAGATATACTTTAGATTCAAGGACACACACAGGTTGAAAGTAAATGGCTTGAAATAATAAATACCATGAAACAGTGCCCAAGAGAGCTGGAGTGGCTATGCTCACATGAGATGATACAGGCTTTAAAATTAAAAGTATTACTAGGGACAAAGTAACTTCTATAATGATTAAAGGAGCAATCCATCAGAAAGACATAACAATTAGAAATATATATGCAACTAACAATAGTGCTGCAAAATATATGAATAAAAACTGACAAAACTGATGGAAGAAATCCACAATAATAGCTGGAGACTTCAGTACCAAATCTTCATAAAAGGTTAGAATAATATAGAAATATAAGGCTTGGAAAATACTGTAAACAAATTAGACCTAACAGATATCTATAGGACAATCCATGTACAACATCAAAATACTTTTCAAATGCCCATGGAACATTCCCCAAGATTAAGTTTTATGGCAGGCCACAAAACAAACCTCAACAATGTAAAAGATTTGAAAACATAAAAAGAATGTTCTTCAATCTCAATGTACTTAAATTAGGAATCAATGACATAAGGATAGTTGGGAAATTCACAAATACATGAAAATAAACTCACTGCTAAATAAAGTGTCAAAGAGCAAATTATAGGAAAAATTAGAAAATATTTTGAGATGAATGAAAAGTAAAACACTACTTTCAAAAACTTGTGGGATGCAGCTAAAGTAGTGTTTAGAGGGAAACATATAACTTCCACCCACATATATACATTTTATCCAATGCTTAAAAAAATCTCAAATGATTAGCTTAACCTTCCAGTTTAATAAACTAGAAAGGATGAGTAAACTAAACCCAAAGCAAACATTAAAAAGCAATAATAAAGATTAGAGTGTGAATAAATGAAATGGAAAATAAGAAATCATGGAGAAAAATCAAACAAAACAAAATATAATTCTTTATAAAGATGAATAAGATTGACAAACTTTTAACTAGGCTGAGCCAAGGGCAAAAAGAGAGAACTTACAAATTACTAAAATAAGGAATGAAAGAGGAAGGGATTATTACCAACTTTACAAAAAATATATCATGGATACCGTGAACCTTTTTATGCTAATAAATTAGTTAACCTAGATGAAATACAGAATGTACAAATTAGCAAAATGACTCAATAAAAAAGAGACTGAGCGGATTTGTAGCAAATTAAGAGATTAAATTAATCATCAATAAAACTTCCTACAAAGAAAAGCCCAGGACCATATGGTTTTACTGGTGAATTCTACCAAATGCTTAAAGAAGAATTCATACCAATCCTTCCCAAACTATTCCAGAAAATATGAGTAGGGAACACTTCCCAACACATTCTGTGAGGCCAATATAACCCAAATCAGACAAAGATGCCATAAGAAAATCAAACTAAACAAAATCCTGAACAAAATGCTAGCAAACTGAATCCAGGTCATGAAAAAGGGATTATGTATGACCAAGTCAGATTTATCTCAAGAATTCAAAACCATTTTAGTATATAAAAATCAATAAACTTCCAGGAAGAAGGCATAATCGGATAGGCTGAGGTCATCCTTGCTCCACAGAACAGCTAAAGAAGTGACAGAAAATGACTGGGACAGCAGTTCCAAGGTGTGAGTGACCTGAAAGTGTCTTCTACACTATATAAGGAGGTCCTGGATGAAAAAGTGGAGAAATTGGAATGGAGAGAATGGAGTGAGTGTGCTTAGTCATGTCTCCAGTGGGGACAAGAGGCAGCACAGAGGAAAGTGCCTGCTCCTGCAGCTAGCTTCAGAGATCAGTCTCCTCAGCTCCACAGTTGGCAACACCCTTGGAGTATGAAGAAGCCAGGGAATTTGCTTTCCCTGTGCACAGAGATCATCCAGCTACTTCACAAAGTCTACCACTCCCCTTTCCATATGGAGGCCTAGAGCCCTAAGGAGCGCATGGATGGAGAGGCAGAGATGAGGAAGCAAGCCATGCCATGCCCCATGCCCACTGTGTGTGCCCTGTGCCACTGTACCCCATGCCTCACCAGGCACCCCCACACCATGCTGCATGCCTCCATAATCCCCATGCCCCATGCCCACATTGTGCTCCATGCCCACATGCACACAGTTGAAATACCCAGTCTGACAGCCCAAGGTCATTCCAAATGAGAACCTGCGTACCACCAGACCCATTGGGCCCACAAGCAAAATCGCCACTAAGGTGCACACTGCTCACCCACCATCCTCAGGGTTGGCAGCTTTCAACATGTAACAGGAACAGTCAATCTGGTGGGAATTGCACTCGGTCTCCGTCCAGCTCAGCTGGATGCCACAGTCAGGGAGAGGTGAGCTTGAGAAGAGGAAGTCCAAGAGCGCCATCTGCTGGGAAGAAACAGAAAATGTGATCTGGCAGACTGCCAATATGTCTAGCTTTAAACAGATCCTCAATTAGAGCTGGATTCCCTCAATAAGGTATGAGCCTTGGTTTGTCAGGGAATTACTGACAAACCAAGTGCAAAAGGAGAACTTCAATGCAAACCCAAGCAGATACAAAAGTTTAGACTGCTGAGGGAAATCAACTTTCAAAATAACCTTATCAAGATAATCAAATGCCTCAAAGCCAACAGAAAATCACAGAATATGTGAAGATGCAGGCAGATATGGCCCAGCCAGATGACCAAATTAAAATAACAGAGGAGACACAGAATTTGGAACAATTAACCAAAGCTGTTCATACAAAACTCCTAAATAAAGTCAGCAGATGGCTAATGACTTAATAACAAGAAGATACTAGAAAACCATAAAGAAGAATTTCAAAGAAAAAATAAAAAACTAGCAGACTATGGTATCAGAGATCAAAGATACTATAGATCAAATAAAATAATATACTACAGACACACAACAGCAGATTTGAAGGAATAGAAGAAAGAATATGTGAACTACAGGACAGGACAACTGAATTCAAATGCTGTAAGAATTATCAGTGTCCTAGACAGAGAAGAGAAAAGGGCTAGAAGATTAGGTGAGGAGATAATAGGGCAAAACTTCGCAATCCTTATGAAATATTTGCAAATCAAAGAGGCCCAATGAACCCCAAATAAAATAAATCCAAATAAGCTTACTGTAAGGCAAATACTAATCAGTCTGTCAAATGTTGAAGAGAAGCAGAAAGACCTGACAGCAAAAAGAGAAAAGGGGCTTACCACATACAAAGGAAACAACATAAGATTGAATTCAGAGTACTCAACAGCACAGTAGAGGTGAGGAGGTAGTGGTATGATATATTTTAAATTCTGAAGGAAAAGGACTTCCAAACAAGAATACTTTATCCAGTTAAGTTGTCCTTCAAAAGTGAGGGAGAAAAACAATGACCTTCCCCCTATGTGGGATATGATATTCAGGGGTGAAAGTCTCCCTGGTGGTGTGGGAGATGACTCTCAGGGATGAGCCTGGCCCTGGCACCATGGAGTCAACAATGCCATCCTGACCAAAAGGGGGAAAAGAAGTGTAACAAATAAGATGTCGGTGGCTGAGAGAGTTCAAATAGAGTTGAGAGGCTACTCTGGAGGTCACTCTTAGACAAGCTTCAGTTACACATTGCTACATATCATAACTTGCCAAACCCGACCCCAAACTATTCTTGCCAAGCCTAAAGAATACCTAGGATATTATTAAGATTCTATGAAGTTTCCATGCAGTAGGGTAATTTTCCAGAAACCTGAAACCTCCAGATGTGTCCCTGAACCAGTTAAGTCCTGAAATGCAGCGAGTTCAGCCTCTCCAGAACATTAACTAGTTCCATCCCCCATCATATTATTGACAGCCCCTTCCAACCTAAAAATGTTAGAATAGGAAAAGCCCAAATACCCCTAAAGAGTGGGAGAAAGATCAAAGGTGATGGTGGAGTTATACAGGGAAGGTAGGGTTTAACAAATGAGTATGATTGCTGAGTCATTATATAGATATATTTTTTTTAGCCTTCAGTACCTTAGAGCAGCTAGAGGTAAAAACCTAAAATTGTGGAATTGTAACTTATACCAACGCTGAAATCTGTTCTACAACTAATTGATGTAGTGTACTTTGAAATTTATTGTTTTCTTTGCATATATGGTATTTATCACAAAAAAAAGAAAGAAGGAGAAGTATAACAGAAAAGATAGGATTTAACAAATGAGTATGACTGCCATATCATTCTATTGATATTTATTTTGGTCACCAGCATCTTAGAGCAGCTAGAAGAAAAAAGGAAAAATTGTGGAACTGTAACCCATACCAAACTTTAAAATCTGTTCTTTAACTACTTGTTAAAACATTCTTGGAAATTTATTGCGTTTCTATATACATGTTATATTTCACAATAAAAAATTATTTTTAAAAAGTGAGGGAGAGATTAAAATTTTCATCGATAAAAAAGGCTGAAAGAATTTGTCAACAAGAGACCTGTCCTACAAGAAATACTAATGGGAGTTTCTGTCAGCCGAGAAAACAGACAGGAAAGGGAGGTCTGGAGGAGGGCACAGAAGTGAAGAGTACCTGTAAAGGTAACTTAAAGGATCAAAAGAGAGAGAGAGGGAAAAGACTATATCATCTGACAAATAAAAACCAAAGAATAAGATGGTAGATTCAAGAAATGCCTTTGCAGTAACAACTTTGAATGCTAATAGACTAAACTCACCAATTATAAGACAGATTGGCAGAATGGATTAAGAAATATGATCTATCTATATGCTGCTTACAAGAGACTCATCTTAGACCTAAGGATACAAATAGATTGAATGTGAACGGATGGAAAAAGATGTTCCATGGAAGCTGAAATCCAAGGAAAGCAGGAGTAGCTATACTAATATCAGACAAAATAGGCTTTAAATGTAAAGACATCATGAGAAACAAGGAAGGACACTACATATTAATAAAAGGGACAACTCACTGACAATAAAAAACAATCATAAATATTTATTCTCCCAATCAAGGAGCTCCAAATACATGAGGCAAACATTGGCAAAACTGAAGGGCGCAATAGATGTTTCAACGATAATAGTGAGAGACTTCAAAACAACACTCTCTGCTATAAATGGAACAACTAGGCAGAAGATCAACAAGGAAATAGAGAATTTAACCAATTTGATAAATAAATTAGACCTAACAGACATATATAGCTCATTATACCCCAAAACACTAGGATATACAGTCTTCCCTAGTACTCATGGAACCTTCTCCAGGATAGATCATATGCTGGACACAAAACAGGTCTTTATAAATTTTGAAAGACTGAAATTATTCAAAGAACTTTCTCTGATCAGAATGGAATGAAGGTGGAAATCAATAACCACCAAGGAACAAGAACTTTCACAAATATATAGAGATTAAATAACATACTCTTAAACAATCTGTGAGCCAAAGGAATTGCTAGAGAAATTAGTAAATAGCTGGAAACAAATGAAAATGAGGATACACATATCAGAACTTATGGGATGGGACAAAGGAACTCCTGAGAAGGAAACTTATTGTTCTAAATGCTTATTAAAAAAGAAGAAAAAACAAAAATCAAGGACTTAACTTCTCAATTGGGGGAACTAGAGAAAGAACTGCAAACTAACCTCAAAGCAAAAATTCTCAATAAAATATTACCAAATCGAATCCAAAGACACATTAAAAGAATTATACACCATGACCAAGTGGGGTTTATATCATAAATTCGAGGATGGTTCAACATAAGGAAATCATTAACAAATCGAAAGGGGAAAATCACATGATCATCTTGATTGATGATGAAAAAGCATTCAATAAAATTCAGCATCCCTTTCTAATTAAAACACTCAAAAGGTAGGAATCAAAGGAAATTTCCTCAATATGATAAAAGGCATAAATGAAAAATTCATAGCCAGCATCTACTCAATTTTGAGAGACAGAAAGACTTCCCCCTAAGACCTGGAATTAGTCAAGAATGCCCACTGTCACCACGAATATTCAACATTGTACTAGAAGTTCTAGCTACAGCAATCAGGCAGGAAAGATAAATAAAAAGCATTGTGCTGATTTGAAAGGATTATGTACCTAGAAAGCCATGTTTGAATCCTGATCTTGTGGATGCAGCAATTTTTTTTTAATCCTTATTCAGTACTGTGAACTGGAAACTTGATTAGATTATATCCATTGAGATGTGATGCACCCAATTATGTGTATAAATCTTTGATTAGAGGGAGATATGACTCCACTAATTTCAGGTTGGGCATGGTTACTTTACTGGAATCCTTTAAAAGAGGGAACATTTTTTGGAAAAAGTTTCAGAACCATGAGAATGATGAGACCCCATGCAGCCAGAGACGATTGGAGATGAAGAAGGAAATTGTCCCTGGGGGAGCTTTGTGAAACAAGAAGCCTAGAGAGAAAGTTAGCAGACCTCACCATGTTCACCATGTGCCTCTCCAGTTGGAAGAGAAATTCTGAACTTCATTTTTTTTTTGAATAAAGGAAAATTGGCCTTCTTAAACCAAGGTATTTTTCCCTGGATGCCTTATGTTGGACATTTCTATAGTCTTACTTTAATTTGGACATTTTCACAGGCCTAGAACTGTAAACTTGCAACTTAATAAATTTCCTCCTTTCTGGAAATTTCTGGGATATACCCCCTTTCTGGTATATCACATTATGGCAACTAGCAAACTAGAAGAGATTTTGGTACCAGATAAGTGGGGTGCTGCTGCAGTTTGAAAATACCATACATGTTGGAATGGCTCTTTAAATGGATAAGAGGAAGATTTTGGAGGTGGTTGTGAGGAGCTTGATAGAGAAAGCCTAGAATGCTTTGAAGAGACTATTGGTAAAAATGTGGACTCTAAAAATACCTCTGACAATGTTCTAGAGAAAGATGAGGCATGTTATTGCAAAATGGAAGGAAAACAACCCTTGTTTTAAAGTTGCAGAAAATTTATCAAAACTGACACCAGGCTTTTAGATGGAAAGCATATTTTAAAAGCTTGGATATTTAGCAGAAGAGATTTCCAAATTAAATGTGGAAAGTACTGCCTGGTTTCTCCCTGCAGGTTAAAGCAAAATGTGACAGGAAAGAGATAAGCTGAGAACAGAACTCTTGGGTACAAAGAAATCAGAAATTGATGTTCCAGAAAATTCTAGGTTTCCAGGAGGGGAGACCCCAGAGAATGGTCTCCCACATGAGGATTTGGCCCAATGTGGAGGTAGGAATATGGGATTCTTGGTGTTGGTGTTTCTCTTTTTTATTTTATTTTTTATATTTTTATACTTTATTTTTCATTTTCCCCTTTCTTCTTTGCAGAAAAATGGAAATATTCTCATATAGATTGTGGTTGTGCATGCATAACTATGTGATTATACTGGGAGCCATAGACTGTTTACTTAGGATGGATTTTACAGTGTGTGAATAAAACTGTTTTAAAAATTAACAGAAAAATACAAGTGCTGGAGAAAATGTGGGAAAAGAGATGTACCTAGTCACAGTTGGTAGGGATGTGGTGTGGAAAGTAGTGTGGTGGTTCCACAGGAGACCAAGTATTTGATCCTGCAGCCCTGTTGTTAGGTATATACTTGGAAAAACTGAAAGTAAGGACATGAATGAACATTTGCACAGTGGTGTTTATAGCAGGAGTATTCACGATTCACAATAGATGGAAGTGGCCTAAAAGTACATTGACTGATGAATGGATGGGTGAACTGTGGTATGTACACACAATGGAATTTTGATTCCAATATTGATTGGATGCAAGAAGGAATGGATCTGTGAGGCATGCAACTAGGTGAATGAACCTTGAGGTTGTTATGTTGAGTGAAATAAGCCAGAAACGATAGGACAAATACTGTATGATCTCACTAATGTAATTTAACTATAATGAACAAACTCTGAGAATTGGATTCAAGAGCATAGTTTCATTAGGGGATAGTATGTGGGAAGAGATTGGGCATTCATTGCTTAAGGAATATAGAATGTACAGTAAAGATCATTGTAAAGGTTCCTATATTGTAAGCTCTTACAGCAGTCGCATCTATTCCTGAGTTGTAATGGTTATTTCTAAATTCTGAGATGCTCTGCTCTTTGTGTATAACCTGGTAGTACTCTGGAACTTCAGATATCTGTGTGACACCTGAGGCTCAGAGTTGTAGTTCTGAAGTTATAAAAGTCAGCATTACTCCATAAAACAACTGTTAAAAAAAAACTGAAGAAGAGATCAGACTTCAATTAGAAATGTGAATGAAACAAACTTGGTTAAGACTAAGGTAAATTAGAATAAAGGGTAAAGAATGATATTGTTGGTATTTTAAAACCTCATCTTCCGTGTGAGACCAAAGGAAGATACGTTTATTTGGTGCAAAATTTAAGTTTTCTTAGCCCACTATCTAATTTAACCTGTCTGGTCAGTTTATTTTAAACAAACTAATTACATGGAACCTAGAATAGGAATTGAGGTATTTTTATTCTGTACAAGTTTGTGTAACACCCTGATCCATTTTGGGCAGAAAACAAAAAAGCATTTGCAAAGCGCTCTTGAGGGACTGGGGAAACATGTACAACTATTAAACGTCCCCACCTGGGGAATTCCTGATATTCTCTCAAGCATTGGGAACTCCCAATTTAATAAGCCAAACCCTCAATCTTGAAGATTGCCATTATGAAACATTTCTGCAATGGTGAAGAAAAGCCTACTTATAATCACCCCCAGAGAACCTCTTTTGTTGCTCAGATGTGGTCCTTTGTCAAAACTAACTCTGCAAACAAACTCACTATCCTTCCCCCCTACATGGAACACAACTCCCAGGGGTGTAATTCTCCCTGGCAATGTTTGACATGTCTCCCAGGGATGAGCCTTGACCTGGCATCATGGGTTTGGAAAGCCTTCTTGACCAAAAGGGTGAAAAGAACTGAAACAAAATAAAATTTCAGTGACTAAGAGATTTCAAATAGATTCAAGAGGTCATCATGGAGGTAACTCTTATCAAGCATCAGCCAATTATTTCAGATTGCTACAGTGTGCCAAGCCCCAATCAAAAGTATTCTTGAAAACCCTGAAGAATACCTTGGGCACTATCTAAGACTATATAAAAATTTTTCTTAGTGAGCTTATTTGTTTAGAAACTTAAGGCCTCCAGATTGTTCCTATGCTAACTATGCCCTGAAACACAGAGATAACAGTCTCTCCAAGAACATCAATCAGTTTCGTGCCTATGCTCTATAAGGTCAACACCCCTTTTAAGCATGAAGAAATTAAAATGGTCATTGCCCAGGTATCTGTGAAGACTGAATCATCAAATGAGAGGTAGGAGGTATAACTGAGAAATTGGGATTTAACAAATGATTATGACTACTGACTCATTGTATAGATATATATTTTTTTAGTTTCTAGTGTATTGCAATAGCTAGAAAGAAATACCTGAAATTGTTGAACTGTAATCCAGTAGTCTTGATCTCTGATGATGATTGTATAACTACATAGCTTTTATCATGTGACCATATGATTGTAAAAACCGCATGACTAACACTTCCTTTATCCAGGGTATGGGTAGATGAATAGTAAAATAAAGACAAAAAATAATAATGGGGTGCATAAGGAGTATGGGATGCTTTGAGTTTTCTTTTTTGTTTCTATTTCTTTTTTTGGAGTAATGAAAATATTATAAAATTGATTTTGGTGATAAATGTTCAACTATACACTGTGAGCCATTGATGGTATACTTTAATGAATTATACGTTATTTGAATACATCTCAATAAAGTTGCATTGAAAAGACAAAAGAAAATAAAAAGATTGCCATGTTCCCCATAGATTCAATACATTCTCTATCAAAATTTCAATGGCCTTCTTTTGGCAGAAGTGGGAAATCATGTATTCAAATTCATATGGAATTGCAAGTTGCTCTGAGAACTCAACAAAAAATTTTAAAAGACCAACAAAGTTGTAGGACTCACCCTTTCTTATTTCTAAACTTACTACAAATCTACAGTAAAAAACACATTACTGGCAAAGAGATAGCCATAAAGACCAGGAATAAAATTGAGAGTCCAAAATAAAACAAAACATTTACAGTCAATTGATTTTTGAAAAGGGTACTAAGACATTTAATGGGGAAATGAGTATCTCTTCAGCAAATGGTGCTCGGAAAACTGGATATACACATGCAAGAGAATGAAATTGGACTCTTATCTCACAGTATATATAAAAACTCACTTAAAATGGATCAATGACCCCAATATAAGAGTTATATGATAAAACTGTTGGAAAAAATACAGGAATAAATCTTCAAGACCTTGAATTTTTGCAATGGATTCTTAGATATGACACCAAAAGAACAAAGAACAAAAAATTAAATAAACCGGACTTCATTAAAATTAAAACTTTTGTATATCAAAGCACAATATCAAGAAAGCGAAAAGAGTACCTACAGAATGGGAGAAAATGTTTGGAATCACATATCTGATAATGGTGTGTTATCCAGAATATAAAAAGAACTCATAACTCAACAACTAAAAGACAAACCACTCAATTTAAAAATGGCCCAAGGACCTGAGTAGACATTTCTCCACAGAAGATGCACAAATGGCGATCAAGCACATTAAAAGATACTCAACCTCATTAAACATTAGGGAAACCGAAATCAGAATTACAATCAGGTACCACTCCACATCTGCTAGGATGGCTATAATTAAAAGAAAAAAGTAAAATGGAAAGCGGTAACAAGGAGTTGGAAAAATTGGAACCCATGTACACTGCTGGTGGGAACAAAAATTAGTTCAGCTGCTGTGGAAAACAGGAATTTCCTCAAAAAATAAACACAAAATTAACATATGACCCAGATATCCCACTACTAGGTATATACATAAAATAACAACAGCAACAACCAAAATGTGCACATATGTATACATAGCAGCAGTATTCACAATAGCCAATAGGTGGAAACAGCCCAAGCACCTTTCAATGGATAAATGGATGAGCAATTTCTGCTATATCCACACAATGGAATATTATATAGCCATAAAAAGGAAGTACTGATACATGCTAAAATGTGGATGAATCTCAAACATATTATGCTAAGTGAAAGAAGCCAGATATAAAAGAACACATATTGTATGATTCCATTTATATGAAATATCCAGAAAAGAGAGATTCATAGACACACAACACAGACTGGTGTTTGTAAGGGGATCATTGGAGGGGGCAATAGGGAGTAATGGCTGAATGGATTCAGGTTTTTTTGGTGGGGTAATGAAGATATTTTGGAACTAGAGGTGGTGATTGAATAACGTTATGGATAAATTATTGACACTATATTGTTCATTTTAAAGAAAAAAGACTGAAAACTAAATAAAACTCCTTCTCAAGAAGCTATTAAAAATAATGGGAAATTACTAAAAGAAGTAATAAATATGAAAGAAGAAATAAAAGAAATAAAAAACAAATGACACTTGTGAAGATTTTTGTTCATATGGCATTGGTGATCCACAGGACAAAATACATATTTAAATTTTTCTAGCATTTGTGTGTAAGCTCTTCCCTTCATTTATACCAAAATAAAAAGACTTCTCAGTTTAAAAAAAAGAAAATTAACATGATAAAGAACATATATTAAAAGTCCACAATTAATACAATAGGACAAATATTGTATGATCTCACTGATTTGAAATAATTAGGATAAGCAAACTCATGTAGTCAGAATCTAGAATTTGGGTTACTAGGGCACAGCAATTGGGAAGTTAATGTACAGGGTTCTGTTTGGAATGATGGAAATGCTTCGGTAAAGGATAATGCTGATGGTAGCACAATATTGTGAATGCAATTAACAGCACTGAAATATATATCTGAGTATTAAAAGGTGAAATGTTAGATTGTGTATATGGCAACAGAATAAAATAAAGTAAACAATCCATGGCACTCACAAACAGTGAGCCTAAGTTAAACCATTCACTTTATTTCATAGTATAGTTGTAAAAATGTGCAAACATCAATTATAACAAATGATTCACATCAATGCAGGGTGTTGGTGTGGTGTGGGAATCTGCATTTTATGTATGATTGTTCTGTAAACCACAACTTCTCTAATATAAAAAACAAATGGATAATGCAGAAGAAAACAGAAAGATAAGTTTGATTCTTTGAAAAGAATCGCTAAATTCACAAGATGAATCAATTAATAAATCAAGAAAAAACGATCAATAACCAAGAAGAAATATCAGTTGGGTTATCACTAGAGGTTATTGTTTGCTCGTTTTAGCAGGTCATTAACCCATTTAGGGTCAGACCACAAATCATGCCTCTTTTCATATGGAAAGTTATTGCTACCTCAGGTTTCTTTTTAAAGCCTGTGCCATGACAATTTGAGTCTTTCCACACATATACCATCCACTAATTATTCTGAGACACTGGTGTTTATTTCAAACTTGGATCAGATTCCAAAGGCACTGCAATGCTAATTTGGGTAGGTCCCATATACATGCATCTCGGAGGTGAATCTGAGGCTTCTGTGGGCTCATTCACAGAATATGGGATCCCATTTTCAAGTTCCATCTTCAAGGATTCCGTTCACATCCTCCACCTTCAGGGACAAATACTCATTTCTTCCAGCCAGAAAGATAAGGTTTATTTTGGGGGTTTCACCTGCCTGTGCCACTGCGGCTCTACAGACTGCAAGAGAGACTCTTTCTTGGGACAAAGCTGAAATAAAAAAAGGGTAAAAGAAAACAGGTAACCTCACGCTGTACCAGTCACTTCTCCATATTTTGGATCTCCAACGCAATGGACTCTAGTTTTAGTTACTTTTCAGATTCCTCACTTAGGTGCATTTTGTATTATCTCCAACTTAGTAATCAGTTGGAGAGATAGGCAGTAGTGAGCTTATTTCATGTTGACTGAAGCTAACCCCCTTGCTGGATTTTATAGAGGATAAAATTGAATTGGTAGTTACATCAAATTGGTGTTCTGAGCACATATTTAAAATTCTAGATTCTGTTTATAAATACAAGTCACTTAAATGATGATCGGATTATTTTAAATGAATAAATGTCCTGAAAAACAGGAAGAGTTTCACTGAAGACCAAAAATCAAGGGAAATGACCCCAAAATTGGACAAAACATAAAACCTGAGTGAATAACTAAACCGAACGTAATGGCAGGTATAGGAAAGGAGTGCTCTACAGCTAGACAGTGGGACACGTTTCCTGCAGGTGGAAGCAGGGGATCCTGAACACATGCATATTGTTATTCCTGTCGATAGTTGATGCTTCAGATGCCATTCCTTCTGCACGGGTGTTCCCTTGTGGGATGATATGAATAGCATTCTCTCACCTGCTGCATAGGCACTAGGGTATCATTATGTGCAAATTATGATGTGGGTTAGATGTGTTTATCTACTTTTCATGATACATAATGGACTATATTGATTAACTGGTTCCCTGTAGAATCCTCTGATGGGTACCCAATCCAGATCATAAAGTTTATCTGATAGGACAATTAGTTCTTCAGAGTCAATATCCTTTCTGATGCCGGTCTCTAAAATTGCGTTCTAATGAGTAAGGAAGATGACTATTTTTTGCCCTATAAACAATGATAAAATATGCTTGTTAATCCAGACACTAGAATCCAATTTTGTAATCTAGTCAGAGAGACAGGGAGTTAAAATTCCTTCTGGAGTTTTACCCCATCACAAAAGAAGAGAGAGTAAAAATGGATATTCTTACTTCATTGGACAATTTTGTCTTCTGTGACATTGGGATTTTTTCTGGAATGCAATGGTTTAGATATAATATTCTCTCTCTTTCTCTGTCTGTCTCTCTAACTCTGTGTATGCCTATTTCTGTCTCTCTGAATATGTAGGGGTAAGAGTGAAGTGGTAAGATTGAGTGCAAATTGATGCTGTAACAGTTGCAATTAGTTACATTTAATGAACATCTACAATGTGTGATCGTTGACATTCTCTACCTCTGGTAACATTTACAAAATAAAATGTTAGAGTAAGAAAGCACTTGAACCTGTTTCACACAAAATAAGACTCATTATAAGAGAGTAGCCTTAAGAAAGTCAACAGGAAGTAACGTGGGAACTAAAACTCATGAACTTTCTGATTGCATGTTTCCTACACATGCTGATGTATCCACATGTTAGTCCAATCACCACTCCAAGGCCAACCCAATTGCTATTCATTCTACCAATCACAAGAGTTCTTGAATCCTCTCTACTTACCTCCTACCATTCTATGCTGTACTGGATGTCATGGTGGGGATGTGAGGAAGATTATGTCTGTCCTTGAGAATGAGCATTTAATCAAGGGAGAGAGCTGATACTGATAGATATGGTAGCATGCACTTAAATGATACTGGCATCTCACAGTTTGCCAGAAGATAAGAGGAGTGAGAAGGATCAAGGTTGGATCAAGTTGGCATGGGGGGTAAGCAGGTTTGCTAGGGAAGGTGGCAAAGATAATTCATGGTCTGAAGGAGGGCACATGGAAAATGGGTACATATGAGTTTATTCAGATGTAACTATTATGGACAATTATGGTTATTTAAAAGAAATAAGGCTTCACTTTATTTCAGGTGAAGCATTTATCATAGAGTTTCTGCTTCAGTTTCCCTGGTAACCAAATTTTGATCTTTGTCTCAACATCTGGTCACAGAAAGAGAAAGAGGAGAGGCATGTTTTCATATCTTCTTTCTTCGTGCTGGGGGGTTGCCTGTGCAGTGAATCAGTGGGGATGAGTAGAAGAACGGTTACCAAGACAACAGAATTCCATAACCTTTGGAGTACTCAAGCCCTTCCTCCTCCTGCTTGTGTAGATCTCCCATGAGAAAAGGCTGAGAATGAAGGGATAGATTTATGATAGAGGGATGGAGGAGAGAGGTGAAATCTTGGGATCCTTTCAGAATACTTTGGAGGAGGGGCCAGGGTGCCCACATTGCCAGATTTGACATAAAGTCAGTGATTATTTCTCCCATTGTGGGAGAATGTGAGAAATCTTGCTGTATAGCACTGGGATCCCAGGAGATGATGAAACCTAAGAAAGGATAGTGGTTCTGAAGTGTGTTTCTGTGAATTTCCCCAGTATAATATATAATATCAGAACCATATCTGAAGCTCAGTTCCATGGCTGAGGCCCCAGGAAGTGGGTTCTGTATGGTTAAATGTTAATGGAGCCTGGCATCTCTTGAGGAGGGCAATGATTGTCCTTGAGGTGACCTTACTCATCTCAGTGACAACTCTCATCATCTGTTCCACTCTGTGTGTCTGTTTGCCTGCCTGGCCCTCTCACCTTCCTTTGCTCAGTTTTGGAGGGTCCGTTTATGAGGATTTAAAAGATATCCTGGGTTAAAGGGGAAGAGGAGGCAAGGACACACCATTCCTCCACTAATGTGGACTGATAAGACGGTGAGCAGAGTAGAACCCAGTGGCCTGGGTAAAATCACAGATTTATTCATACTCCTCAGAATGTATGGACACTGTATATATTCTCTCTCATGATCTTCATCACTAGTGCCCACCCTCTGGAATGGAGAGTAATGAGAGAAACAATCACTGACTTTATGTCAAATCTGGCAAGTATAATCTAATGCAATTCAGCTTGTTTTTGACGAAAATGCTCAGTCTCTCAGATTTGCACCCTACCTCCCTAATCCTTGCCAAGATGGGGAAGAGGTATGGCTTGCAAATCTCCACAGTGATATAGACAGGGGATCTCTGAATTACTCCTGTTGCTGACAGTGTCCTCAATGGTTTCTGTGGGAAGGATGACTCTGGTCTCCCAGGTCTTGCTGGTGATGCTGACCTCCACCGCCCATGTCTGTGGCCCATGCAACTTGCATTTTTGTCTCTTTCATCTTGTTGTAAGCCTTGTGTTTCTTGGCTGGCTCAAGCCTCAACTCATCTCTGCCGGCACCTGCAGACCAATGCGAATCTATGTTTTGTCCTCCATCCTTCCCCTGGACAGAGCTGTTCACTCTGTGGCCTCCACTGCAAAACTACCCATCCTCCTGCCAGGTTGGGTTTCCTACATGATAGAACCGTGGCTATGGATAAGTTGAGGAATTTTGCATTGAAGAGTAATAGATAAATGTGCCAGTAACTGTAGAAGAACATAAGGGAAGGGGTAGGTTTAGCTTATGGAATACTCCAGGATAGAGGGAGTAATTGATGATTCAGGAGAAAGGATTGATATCTTTTAGAAACAAATTCCTTGAGAAGGGGGAGGACAAGGGATCCTGAGCATAAGTGAGGGGGAATGTTTCAGTCAGGAGCAGAGAGGTGGCAGAGAATACCAGGACTAAAAAAATGCAGATTTAATTTGGGGCCATCTAAGAATTCCCACCTGGCTGCTTCTGTCTTCTCAAAGAATTGTGAGGGGAGGTCATTAGAACAGAGGTGGATTGCTAAGAATTGTGGAGGAATACTGTAGTAGCGCAGTTGTGATGAGAGTATACGTGAGATAAAAATTTCTCAGAGTCATAAATTTAAGGTAAAAATAATTCAATAAGATTTTAAGGTTTTGTCATCAATGCTGAGTTGCTGAGAAACAGGCTTTTCCGTTATTGGGGTATTGCCAGGAGAGTAGGAAGGAAGAATGAGAAAGGAACTAAAAACTGTGTTTGAGAGAAACAGCTTTTAGCTTTGGGTCAGTTGGTTTTAAGGAAGGGCCTTGTGGATGAGAAGGAACCGGATGTGGTCAGCTTACTAAGGTTTCCTTGAGATCAAAGGCTGTTTTCCATGCGAGGGCATTAGAAGGAATCAAATGGTGGTGGTGGTGGTGATGCAGAAGGAGGATGCAAACAGTGAAGATCTTGGTGTGTGTGTGTGTCCGGGGAAGTGGGGGGGGAGGTCTTTCCTGATGACCAGGGCTTGAAAATGGTCGTGTCTCAGGAGGGGTGGAGGAGAATATTCCTGAGGACGGGGAGGCTCAAGTGTTGGACAGGTCATCCTGGTGAACACTGAAGTCAACAAGGAAGGTAAGCAGGGTGAGGGTGCAGAGGAAGACATGCACCATGACAAGCGTGTTGAAAGGATGGCAATGGACGTGGAGTGGGGTGGAGAGTGGCCAGTGTATTGGCAGAGGTCCCGTTCCTGGGATGGGGGACGGCCGAGCCAGTCGGGCGACAGGGGCCCACATGGCGGGTCTTAACTCAGCCCAGACTTCTTACAAAAGTGTCAGGAAGGTAACCTCCTGACAGACTCCTGGAAGGAGACGCACAGGGACCGCACCGGGAGCCTAGGCACAGACCCAGAACCCGCCAATCCAGGAGGGATCCTGCGGAGGGCAGAGAGACTGCGTGACGCCATTCCTATGGCTCCGGGGCCGCCGGGCGAAGGAAGATTTCGTGTTACCCGTGCCGCTGTGCCGGATCCTATTTAGCCTTTCCCAGTCCACGGTATGGTCTTCACATTCCCCACTGTTGTTCCTCAACCAAGATCCCAAGGAAAAACAATGGAACAATGCTTTTCCTTCAGCCCGCCCCGCGCTTCTCCGCACATGCCTCCAGATGGCTGTGCCGCGCAGCATGAATCGGCTCTCCTCGCTCCGAACCCCGCCCTTTGTTGAAAAGTTTGGTGGGGCTGGCCCCTGCTAGGCGATCGATCCCTTGAGGAAACTCGTTCCTCAGACAAAACCTTTTTTTTTTTCCAAAAGGCATTTCAGGAGGTTGGGGGGCGGGGGCGGGCTCGTGGGCCCCTTGCATCTCTGCTTCTCTTGAGTGGTGTTGTCATTCTCTTCCTCCCAAGATTGTCCTGAGGTTTTAAGTACCCTTATCAATATATTATTTCAATATATTGAAATATATAGAAGTCACTCCCCCTCACTGTAGAAAATTTGGAACGTTGATGAAGTATAATAAGGAAACTCAATTACTCAACCAGGTAAATTGACTTACTGAAGGTCATTTTGCTACTTGGTAACAGAGTCAGGACCAAGTCTGATCTTTCCAGTTTGAAAGTTCTTTCCTTCATTACCTAACAATCGCTGTAACGCTTAAGTGAATAAAATGTACTGTAAAATTGCCTTGGTAGATTATGGTGAGTCTTTTATTGTTGTTCCATGCTTTCATGGGCTCTCAATGCGTTGAATGACTTTCAACAAGGGTGTTACCCAGGAACATAGTCAATTCATAAAACTGAGATTCTGGAAAGCATCCTAAGATTATTTGGCCCCATGGTAAAAACCTATAGTGAGTCTACCTGCTGTATTGGATCATTGATATGGGTTGTGTAATAAGAGGAGTATAAAGAACACACTAAATATGAATTTAGAGACCCAATTACTGTCTTGTTTGTAGAATTAGGAGCATGGTGATTTGACAGTAAGTAGTGTATATGAGGCAAGCATGATCTGCTATATTCCTTCTCTCCTCAACTTCAGTGAGCATTTCTGAAGCTGCTTGGGCATGCCTCACATAACATATTTCCTACAACAGAAAGTTTAATTTTAAATAGCAGTGTATGCAAATAATCTGATTCATTTAAACAGACAACTTGTTTACGTAAAAGACACTGTTTAATTGGGATATGTGGCTCTTAACTAATTTCTCTTTGCCCAGGGTCTCAAGAACTGCTTTGGGCAAGGGCTCGAGAGCACGTCCCTTCAGTCCCAGCTCTACCAGGTCTACCTGCCTTACTGTCTCTGAGGTACTTTGCTTCTTTGGGCCTGTTTCCACAATTTTAAGAAGAGGGATCAGTCTTGAAATTATTGGGAGATGATGGAGAAGCATATTTAGGGACGTATAGAGCAAAAGATATCATGCTGCCAGAGTAGCAATTCTTATTTATCTCTAATGTACTGAAACCTTTTTGGAAGAAGAAAGGTTTCTTTTACTTTAACAAAGAGTTTAAAAACCACTGGTCTACCTGATCTCTAACATTTCTATGTGCTGAGTATCCCAGAGATGAAAGGAAGAGTGAATAAATATGAAATTGTAAAAATGACTGAACTCAGACTTCCCTAGACGTACCAGACACTAAAAGTGATCTCTAAGTAGGTGGCTGGGGAGAATGTCTGATTAATTATTGGATGTCTCCAAGAACTATCATGTCAAAAGCTGCACTTTCTCCAGTCACTGAGTCCCTGCCAGAATCTCAGCAGACTCCCTATGGAGTTCCTTTACAAACTCTGTCCTCCTCAAGCCTTCTCCTGCAGCAGCCTTCCACAGGCCTTTTCAACCAAGGAAAAGGGATCTTATAGTATGTCCCCTGCCCAGGACTTCTACTCTTTCCACCCCTTGGTTGCAAAAAGTAGGGGTGATGACTTGCTTCCTGCTAGGACTGAGGATTATATATCCCTATAAGAATTCAACAGCTCTGCAATGGCAAGAAAATCCTTACTACTGTCCAAAGGATTGCTGAAGCCATCATAAAAAGAAACTAGGGCGGGCCATAGGGGCTCAGCAGACAGAGTTCTTACCTGTGATGCTGGAGACCCAGGTTTGATTCCTGGTGCCTGCCCATGCAAAAATAAAATTAAATTAAATTTAAAAACTAGTGAAGGCTTTAAAGAAGAAATTTGCCTGCAATGGTACGGTAATTGAATATTCAGAATTTTGAGAATTAATTCACCTACAGACCAGTGCAGACATATGCCAGTTCCTTGTAGAGTCTGGATTGACTAAGGATGACAAGCTGAAGTCACATGGGTGTTAAGTGCTTGTGGCTCACTGACGCGTAAGTGAGGATTTATTTGCAATGAATAGAAAATTTCCCTTCTTTCTCTTGTCAAAACTTTACAACCTCATAGCTTATGTAATGCAACCAGTTGGGGGTCTGCTTTTTAAACTTAGATTAGTGTAGCTTCTTCATGGAGTGTACTGAAAAGTCATACAAAATAATTTTTAAAAGCTGCAATCTGATTATTTATGAGTAGGGTACTTGGGGATGAAGATGTAATTTTACCAAACATTAGAAACATATGTTGAGAGAAGAATGCTTCAAAGAAGTAACCAGCAAGGAACCCAGAGATAGGAGCATAGAGAGCAGGTAGGTCTCATGCTTAATGTAGTACCATCAAAGGGAGAGGAATACTACCAGAACAATGTGATACTTGTACTGGGAGAGATTAACTGATTCTGAAGCAAGGATATTTTTTGTAACTTTTCCCAGAGCTTAGAAGAAATCCTCACAGCAGTCCCTTTGTTCTAACGCTCTCCTTACCTTACAACTCCTTGGACATTTAGTTCTGGTCACTGGAAAGATATATCATACCCTGTTGTAGAAGAAGAAATGGTTATATTTGGTTACGTTAGGATGAAGGTATCAGCTGCTTAGGTCAAGTTCATGGTAATAGCACAGCTGTTTAGTGACTAATAACATTTTCTTTTCATCGTTGCATCAACATGCAAGAATTCCAAAGAATTGTACAAGTAAGGCTTTAACTGCAGGGAGACAGGAAGGGAGCTGAAATAGGGATTTCACTTTACAGATAACAACCAAGTCTAAGGAGATAAATGACAGTAGTCCACTGAAGCTCACTCATCCATCATTTCTATTGGTACAAGCCTACATTGGAGTCCATAACTTCCCTAATAAAGCTGGACTTTATTTAAAATGTTACAGAGTACAGAAAATTGAACCCAGGGTGCCAAGGTCTTTCATTAATTTACAATTTTCAAATATCCAGATCCAGAATCAAAACATTAGGTGAAGGTTTACCATAGTAAACCATCCACTCATATAGAAGTATGTAACTGCATATATGAAACACTATGCATCAAATTAAGTACCTTTCAAAGGGTTCAATTCTGCTTTACATAGCTTCCCCAGATTCTTTTCTCCTAAGTATAAAAAAGTGAAATTTAAAAAAAATTCATTATATTAGGTTATGCACCATTGTACAAACAGATTGGGCCTATTGCCCATTTGACTTAAACGTGTGCCTCCTTTATTTTACTGCCCTTTTCCATCTGGGTCTAAGCATTCTTCTGACAATTCTTGACTCTTGAATAGGGTATATCTATATTCTGTTCTCTTGCATATCTGAAAACATTTTCCTGAAGAAGTAAGTGTTTTTTTCTTCCAAACTGTTCTCCTTCATCCATGAGTGCCCCCTCCCTTTTTCTTTTCACATTGGCAGGCACCTGGAATCAAACCTGAGTCTCCGGCATGGTGGGTGAGAACTCTGCCTGCTGAGCCACCATGGCCGGCCCACATGAGCCTTTTAAATGCCAAATAGCCTAGGTTGCAATATCATGGTGACAATCTAGTGAAGTAAACATTATGTCATAATACTAGCTTGTATAGCAACAGTAATTGGCTAACGTGGCATAAGAATTCTTCCCAGTCTTTGTCCCTAGACCACTTTCATAAAGACTTTTTTTTTTTTTTAATTTGCATATGGGCAGGAGGCACCAGGGATCGAACTCCAGACCTCCAGCATGGCAGGTCGGAGCTCTGCCTGCTGAGCCACGGCAGCCGCCCTCATAAAGACTTTTTTCAACAGTAAATAGATACTGGTAACCAAACCTGTCTCAAGTGTTGTCATGTGGAAAGGATTAAAATCATTAATGGGAACTGTAATTTCAGAGAATGAAGACAATGAACTTAACTAGGTAGATTTTATGAAAACAGCCTTTAATTTCTTCGGGTTCTTATTTCATTCCCAAGACTAATTTATAGTCTTGTAAAATCACAAAGGTGATTTTTACAAATTAAACTAACAACTTAATGTTACTTGGAGTTGCTATTTTATATTTTTCCTCCCATGCCTGGAGATGGTGTACTTTTTACTTGAAGTAAGAATTACATTTTCTCAGACAAGAGCTCAAATTTATATATTACCACTCCCTTGTAATTTAAATATCCAACAAATAAGTTTTGGATAACTTTTGCCTCTCTCTTTGTGATGTATTTTCAGGAAGAGAAGAAGGAATGACAATGAAGAGCCAAAACATCATTGCTCTCACTCCAAAAGGAGGAAGAGAAATGCTGTATTTGAGGATTCTCGAGACACAGAGGTAGGCAGTTTAGTCAAATAGCCTCTATTTTATTCATTCTCTAAACTAAATTATGCTATTAGTGTTCTGCAGTTACAATAAATGTATTATTGAAAGAAATTTTCATAAAAATAATCTCACTTGATTGTACTGTTTTTTTACTTTTATTGTTTAAATCATGGCCCCATTGAAAATCAGATGAAAGCCCCAGCAAAATGGTATGTATGCACTTACACTCACATACCACAATTCCACATGGGATTATTGTGCCAATGGGAGTATTGTGTGGGATAGCTCCCTCATTGGGCCAGGCAGCCTTGCATGCAGCTATTAGCCAGGCTAACAAAGACACAATTCTTCATGATTTAGGGCAGCATACAGGTACTGGCATAGTGATGGATGCATTGTAATACATGCTACCTTACTCACCCCATTCCAGTTACAATTATGTCCTCAGCTACTGTGTCCCATAATTGTAAAAGCCAATCAGGCAATGACTCCCTGGCTTTCTTCCTATAACACTGCCTGAGATTACTTAATTCAGTAGCAATATAATCTCTCATGGTAATATGGAGTTTTTGCTCAGGAGCGTGTAAGTTCTGAGGGTCCACCTCATTAGGCCGCCCCTGTGCTGTTCTTAATTTTTTGCTCTGGCACCGAGCTTTCTTGCCTGGTTCTTCCACTTCCTCCACTTCCCATACTTCTTTCTTTTCCTCCTCTTCAACCCTAGATGAAGAATCTATGGGATCCCAAGCTTCTGGGTCTCATCCCAGATTAGTTAGTATTCTCCAGACTCGAACTCAGGGTAATTTTTTACCAGAAGCTCAAGCATATCTACAAGCTAAAGTTTCTAATTGATCACCCACATGATACAAATACTAGGTTAAGGCATCTTTCATGTCCATCTGAGTCATCCATGTGCCCTTTCTAATTTCAATTCCTCCTTTAGATGGCAAGCTGCTGTTTTTGCCATCTGTTCTGCCTCTGCAGCCATACAGAAGACTCCTAAAAGGGGCCAGGCTATGGCCACCACTACTTAGCATTTTCCTTACTTTTTGGTAAGATTTAGTTGTCCTGCTACCTGTTGCAAAAGAGTTAGTAACCCCACTGGAGTTTTTAGGGCATCCCCATATTTGCACAGTAGTCCCCATCCAAACAGGATGGCAGCCACCCCTCCCCACATGGATGATGCAGGCCAACTTGGGATTTCTCATCAAGTCTCCCCCAGACCTGTGCCTACTGTTGCCAGTGGTTTCTCGGTTTCCTGGTTGGCTTGCCAATTGTTTAGGCCCGAACTGAGTTTGTGAAGAACAGGAATCCGTGCTGCTGTGAGATAAAAAAAATATGCCAGTCACTGAAGTAGACATAAACTCATTAAGACTTAATGAACAGAGAATCTTTAGTGTTGGTGGTCCAGAGAGGTAGCACTCTGTAGAGGGGCAGGAGTGCACGGGGCAATATGTATATGAGTGTAGACAAAGACATTCCATTTAGTATGAGGACATTGGCCCTCTAGTATAATTGTTAAAGGATTTTAAGACCTGACGTTTTAACAAGATTAATGTTTAAGACCACTATGCAGTCAGGGCTCCCTGCACCCATCCCTTTATATCCGTGATTATATTCTTTTCCCTCCAGGGAAGTTGTTTTCTTTTTTGATCTTTGTCCTGATCAAGCAGGCAGTTATGTGTTTGGGGTTTTGTTACCATTTCGGAGGGGGCCCAGGCCCTGAACTGCCACATATGGAATACCTAAATCATTTTAGATATCTTTTTTATGTAACTTGAATAGTTTCTATTCATTTGAGAGGATATTTTATATTCCAAAAATGATTGAAGATTATTACTTATAATTTATATCCAAAATTTGCATTTTTTCCCAAACAATAATATTAGCATAAAGTGGAAATTAAATTGTGAGGGGTTTCCTTTATGTTAAAGCATTAAACTATGCCATGAAGAAATCACAATTTTCTGTAGAGTGGAGAAACTGTGCCTTTTTCTTTGAGATGTTCTGAAGTCCAAGATGGTGACTTGCTTTGTTAGATTTGTTAAGTAAGGAGGAAATTTCATCTGCTTGCATATTTTCCTCCTTCTCACTTTAGTATGTATTACTGTCTCTATTTTGCAGCTGGGAAAAATGAGGCACAGAAAGATAAAGTCATTTCCTTGGGAACACTTAGTTTCTATGCGTCAGAGGAGGACTTCAGCTCCAGATCTTGATTGCTGCTCTGGGGTTCTTAACCATGTTGTATGATATATGACCAGAGATGGAAAGGAAGCACCAAAAGACTTTGACAAACATAATCAGGAGGAGCTAGGACCTAGATTTTTCTTCAGACTTAGGAGTAGGGTAGAAGCATTTTATTCCCCTTACTTGCAGCTTGAAAAAAATATTTTTTCAAGTCCATACTATTGGCTAGAAAGCAATTTTTGATTTCTGTCTAGGGAATGTGGAAGCAAAATAGGGGGCCTAGTGATTTCTCAGGGCTTAATGGTGCTTGCACTGAAGAGTTTGCATTTTAACTCGACGAACTTAGCTTTAATGACTTGCGTTTATTATACAATTATTATTTTAAGTGAGGGATAATTTAATAGCATAGTATTAAAAGAAACTTGTAAAGTTGTTGTTGATGAATATTGTCCGTTAATGACTAAATTCTTCTCAATTTTCCTTTTTCTGAGCATGAGGCCAAATGGTTATCAATCTGTGTCATCCTCCTCCTACCTGAACACATGTTGTGATATCCTCTTAATTCCCTAACACAGGGCATCTGATTGGACAGGTAAAGTCTAACTAGATTTAACTCATATAATTTATTCTCTTAGGTGCTGCCCTTTTTTGTTTGAATTATAATTTTGCGTGATAGAAGAATTGCTCTTCTCCTTCAATTTTAACATCCTTGCAAATTACATCACTGCTTTTTTTGTAACTTGAGCATAGCTACATAGAAAGTGGAAGCACAAAGACTCAAATGTTTCCTTACAAGTCTGTCTTACTTACCAAGAGCAATCAATTTTATTTTTCAGATTTTCAAGTGCAAGAAATTGAGATATACACACACACAATCTACAATCCATATAAAATATAGTGTAGCTTTAAACAATGTAAATATAAAAAGAAGTGGCTTACCTAGAACAGAGCTCTGCTTTTTTATCTTCCATATTATAGAAAAAGATTTGATGTCCTAAAGCTGAAATTCCAAGGTAGCAGAAGAACGATGACAAATGAAAGAATAACCGAATTAAGGACTCAACATATGTTTAAAGTTCGAATTTTATGCATCCTTGATTTTTAAAAAACTGATAAAACTGGCTGTTTGGTAAGCCACCATTAAAAGCAGGGTCAATTTAGATGACAACCAAAATGTTTAGTCTACTGTTTTTTGAAGAAGTATTTTAGCTTTTTAGCAGTTTGGGGTCATTCTCATCATCTTTGATCAGATACATTCTAAGAGATGCAAATTCTCTTTGAGAGACTGTGTTTTTGGGGTGAATCTGTAAAAGTTGTTAGCTGTGTTTTCACAGCCTATGGAAAAACTGGAACCTTCTGAAACTTTCTTAAACTTAGAAAGTTACGTTCAAAATAGAGGGAGGAGTGATGTCATCAAAATGGAGATGTAAAATGTCCTCTGGAAAAATCTCTTGTCAGAATTAGCCAATAAAAGGGCAAATCCTACTTCTTTAGAATTTTGGAGGATGATAAAGTCTGGAGAAGGACACCACAAAACTGAATCAAAGGAAGAGAAAAATAATCTACAAGAACAAGTACAAAATTTCTATCTCAGACCTGTCAGGCCATATTTCTCCACCTCATGCAAATCAGCATGCCTTGGGAGCGATACAGAGCTTTTGGACCTGGGTCCCTACACAGCAGATGCAGACTATAGAGCCACTCACAGCAGTGAATTAGAACCCCCTATATATCCAGTAACAGGGACCTAAGTCCTCAGACTCCCAGGACAGAACATGAGGCCCTGAGTTGTGCTGTATGATGTATACAAAAGGGCTCCTGAAGGCAGGTTAAAAAGACCATAACAGATCTATTGGATAAAAGTGCAAGTCCTAAATCCATTTTCTCTTGGCTGGACCACCTAAATGTAAAATGGACTTAAATGTAAAATGGACCTTTGAAGTGGTTTAATTCAGCAGCGACATTCATTTGGCTTCCTATGGTTCGTCAGATTCTACAGCATTTTAATGGTATTAGTGAATCTTGGCTTTTCAATTTAAATGTTTTGTAGCTTTGTAAGCACTTAATTTGACTTGATATTCTCTGATGCACTTGGTTAGGATCATCTGCTTTGCTTAATCCAGTTTCTTCAGCTGCCTTAGAATGAATGTTGTATTATGACTTCAGGGATGGAAAGTATACTAGGAATAAAATCATTTTTTCTTCTTGAAGTTCACATAAATGAAAAACACTGAGTTGTGGGGAGATGGAGGTGAGTGGGAAGGTAGAGCTTGAAAGACAACAATATACTGAGTTCATTTAATTTTACACTTAAGAATTATACAATTCTACATTGTAAAAATACACACGCATTCCAATTCTGTTCGATAGAGAAATTCAGTAACTAAAGTTTCTCATCATCTTCAGATTCTATTTATCCACTGGCTCTTTCGTGAGTCTGCTAAATTGCTGTTTCCCCTTTGTCAAGGATTACCTGAGATCTTGCTAAATTAATTCAACAAATATTAACTGAGCACCAACCATCTGCCAAGCATTGTCTTAGGTTCTTGGGGTCAACTTACATGTTTCCATCTTTTCCTCAATTGCTCCCCTCAGTTCTACCTCTGCTATGTATAAAATATAGCCCTTCCTTTACATTTGCACCATCCTAATTCAGGGCTTCATCACTTCTTGCTTGATGCATTGCAAAACTTACCAGTTAGTCTCTGTGTTCTCAATATCTCCCTACCCGTTCATCCCACATATAACAACTAGAATCATCTTCCTTCAATGTAGATCTGAGCATGTCCCTTAATGCTCAAGTACCTGTTCCTATAGACTTCTTAGAGTGACATTCAAGCTTCTTGATAACCTAGCCAGTCATAACATCTCTTGTATAATTCATCTCCCAGTAACTCTCTCTGGGAGGCCCCAGACACATCGTATTCCTTTGATTCGTGGAGCGCTCTTATTCACTCTGGTTTTGCTCTTGATGTTCCCCCAGTTTGTCACACCCTGCATGTTAATATTATCCCCAACCTTCAAGGCCCAATTCATCTGCCTCAAGGGCCAATTCAGGCTACCTTTCTTAGTTCCCCATTCCACTAGTCAGCATTCATTGCTAAATTCCTGGCATTGAAATAGCTTGGCACTTTATTCACTAGGCTCAGGGAGTACTTCTTGAATGCCTAGGTATCCCTGGCAAAGTATCTCATTGTACATAGTAGGTACATTCATATTTGTTTGGATAGCAGTTGGGCATTAGAACAACCCGTGCCTACCTGAAACAGCCTCTCCAAAGGTGGAGCCTTGGCACATGCACATGAAACAAGCAAAGAAACAGCCCATAGGAGATTCTGATGCCTATCCCAAAATAGAATGTGTCATGGCAAATCTCTGCTGAACTCTATTGAAACCTCATAGGTTATGGGGAAAACAGGCATATTTCATTATGGCCTAAGTAACCTAAAATCCTGCCTTTTTACCAGTACTGGATCCTAGAGTTTGGGGGACGTCTCCTTGTGAATATTGTTTTATGAAATATCCTGGGTCAGAGTCTCCATACATTTAACAGTATTTTGCTTGTGAATGTGAATTTGCAAGTGTTCTGTTTCTCAGAGCATGACCCTATACTCACTTGAGTTATCATACAGTTTTTCCATGAAAATTCCTTGCAGAGATATTATCACTAACATTGAAAATTCAGAGGAAAAAAGCTGTGTCTGTCATATAGGATAGACTTTCTGAGGTGAGGCTTCTGTGAGGAATCAGGGAAATAGCATAAAATATTTCTATTTTCTGGGTCTTCCCAATTATAAAGCATTTAGACTCTCATTTCTCTTCAGGTAAAAGAATTTGCTCTCTTTCTAAAATCATGTGTAACAAGGTAGACATTTCTGTACTAGGATAGCAGTTTTAAGTTTCAAAACCATACACCATAAAGGAGTGAAGTTTTCCCCCCAAGCAATCTGACAGTAAAAGGCTTCACTAAGAGGACTATCTCACATGAAGTACATTCACACAGTAAGGTGTGGCAAAGCCTAGGGATATAATATGGGCTATGTTTTTTGATAAACATTTTTACTCATCTAGTGAATGTTATTGGTTATGATGATGTTTTGCATGAGCCTCCTCCTAGAATCTCATTTATGACACCACAGTTCATTTTCTTTCTTTTTTTCTGGTACGGGCAGGCTATGGGAATGGAACCCAGGTCTCCGGCTTGGCAGGCGAGAACACTGGCACCGAGCCACTGATGCCCACCCGACATCACAGTTCATTTTAACTCATTTATTTGAAGTCAGTAGTAAATTAATCCAGAATTAGGAAATTTTACTCAGTCTTGTAAACTCAATCTTTAGATTTCATACTTACCAAGAAAAATATTTGTTCTTCGCAAAAGAAAAGCGTTTATTGCATACGATTTAGGAAATGAAGTATACTGAAAAATGAAAATTAAAAAAATCCAATTCTCAAACCATATATTCTAATTCAACTGATTTTGGAAGTAGACATTTGTACATTAAAGAAAAATGCTATAAAACCAGCTGACATCGGGCAGGCCACGGTGGCTCAGCGGCAAGAATGCTTGCCTGCCATGCCAGAGGACCCGGGTTCGATTCCCGGTGCCTGCCCATGTTAAAAAAAACCAGCTGACATGCTGAATTTGTAATTTAATGCTGTCATTATACATACATACGTAACTGTTTATACATGCAGCTATATTATCATTGTTAATGACTGACAAGATACTGTAGAATGAATGGTTGCACTATAATCTAACCAGGTCCCTGATTTTATACATTTAATTCTTTATGATTTTCACCTATTGAAAACAATGCTGAAACTATAAACAATGTTGCAATGAACATTTGCATGTATGTCTCTCTACAATTGACTTAGAAACTTTTTTAATGAACTAGAAATTGACGGTAGATCTATTTTTTTTCTAACAGATATCTTTTCTAGCCCCCTTATTTATTTATTTATTTATTTATTTATTTATTTATTTTATTTTTCATAGGCAGGCACCAGAAATCAAACCCAGGGCTCCAGCATGGCAGGTGAGAACTCTGCCACTGAGCCACCGTGGCCTGCCCGCTTGTTTACTTTAATGTACTATTATCTTTACACAAGAAAGCATCACCCTAGTCACTACTGTATAAAATGGGTACATTGTAACTTGAGATGACAAATTGAGTCATTAGAAAATAATTCTAGATCCTACAATAATTTTCAGACAGTACTTAACACTGAAAAACAGCAGGAAAACTTGCTAAGAGGTACCAGAACTTACTAAGAGGTACCAAAGCATTGGGTTTCTGTCTAATTTAATAACCTATTTAATTTTTTAATATTCATAGCTTCACTAATTTGTACCAGTATAGTCTCTGTATTTTTACAATATGGGAAAGGTCAGTCTTTCCTCGGATATATTTTTTTGAACTGGCCTTAACATTAAGTCCTTAAGTTAATTTGATTGCTGTTGCTAATGATACTACCATCTAGCTTCATTAAGCCATCCTAATTCCTGGATGATGCTCTTATTTTTCTAATTCTGTATAAATGAAGGCAAGTTGTCCTGTCAGTACTTGTAGGGCAGTGTGGTGTGTAAACCAAGGTAAGTAATTCTAAATGACCTATAGACTGTGACCATTCTTGATTTAAGTCTTACTTACATTGCTGTTAGTAAATATTTCCTTAGTAAAAATGGAATACCGCAGAATGATAAATATTGTAATTCTGATAAGAGTCCTTGCCATCACCTTCTCCTTTGAGAACCATTGGAAGGAAAGAAATGTTTGAGAATGACTATTTTGAGGGGTCTTTGAGTAGCCACTCCAATATGAAAAACACCCTGAGTTGTGTAAGTCCAAAAAGAAAATATGAGGGGCAAAAAAATACCACACACACAAACATGCACGCACCAAATCAGATCACAGTAATTCACCTAAATTTCAGTAAAATATGACAAATGCTTTTCAGGATATGTATTCTTTCCTACATTAAAATAAACCATATATGTCCACTACCAGGTGATGAGTGCACAATTGTCACATGTTTGTGTGTGTGTGTGTGTGTGGACGTATGGATGGAAGAATACAAGCATGAATGTATGTAACTATTTATTTACTTTACCTCGAGTCCAAAAGCTATCTTATTTGTTATGGCATGCCTTTATTTACATTCCATAGGATTGATTCATGCTTTCCCTTGGAGGCTAAAAAGTTAATTCTCTGATGGAAATTATTGGAATAAATAGCTCAAGTAGGGACAAAGGATATGTGAAAATTTTGAATCAGAAGGCCTGTGTTTGCATCCACAGTCAGCCACTTCCTAATTACATGACTTCGGCCAAGCCAGTGGCCTCAGTTTCCTCATGTGTAAAACTGGAAATTGATAACAACTCATTTTATAGGGTTGTTATAATGACAGAATGAAATATCTTTAGTGGGTGTCCTTTATAAACTGCTAATCACACTATGGAGTTTGATGCTGTTATTCTCCAAACTCAATAGGAAAAACATTATGATAGCTTATAATAGTGGTCCTCTTTCTGTCTTGTTCCTTGAAGTCTTCAAGAACTGACAATGACAGGAGCAGCAACGGCATTAATATTCCAGAGAGAGCAAGTGAGCCAGAAGGAAGCTCAAACCAGATTCCTGTTGAGCACAACCCTAATATCTTAGAATCCTAATGTGAGGCGGCTGCTCTATGCAAAGGCCTTTATTTCCACATCAACCAGATCTTGAAGGAGGTGCATTTGCACAGTCTATAGCAGTGAGGACAATCTCCAACATGATGCACTGAGAGCGCCTTATTTCAATCTAAAATTCGTATTAAAAAAGCAAGCACATACACGCAAAATGTTAATTGGTTTTTCAGTCTATATTTCAAATGACAGGTTAATGAACAATTGTTTATTTGTGGTTTTGTTGCAGTGTGTAATTCCAAAGGATCTCTGAAGTGATTTTTATAAGATTCTTTTCAGTTTGGAAGTCAAGGTAGCAATATGATGAAATCTCATCTGTACATTGAGTCCATGGTGTGTCTCCAATTCAGACTGGTTTCCAAATCTGCCCATTTGAAAATCTACTTTATGCCAAAAGGCCTTTCAAAATTCAGGCTCTTCATTTTTATTGTATCAATAAGCTTATAAAAGGTATGTAGTCTTCATAAATAATATCAATTGGTTTTCCAAAGTATGGAAAGCTCAATTCAGCTTTAAACTAAAGTGAACTGCCATACTGCCTCTCAGAAGGCAGATGTCCTATTCAAACTACTCTTTTCTCTAACAGGGGAACACAGACCAATTTAGACTGTGTAAATAAAATCCTCTCTCTAATAACTTTTTTCACTGTCTGTATTCTTAGGAAGAATACAATTTTCTAAGGCTATTATGTATTCACAGTCTTTTAAATCATTAATCCTCCAGAGTGCACATTTCTTAGTAGAAATGATTGCCCAATTTGTAAGACAAGAAGTTCTTTGTAATTTTTTGTCTTAAACATGAACTTATACTAGCAGCTTTTGTGATCACCATTATAATTCCATCTAGAATTAATTCTGTTAAAGTGTAAGCTACCCAAACTTATGTCTGATGTAAAAAGTATTATGGAACTGTGTTGGACAACCGTCCACCATCCACTTTATTGTTGAATGCTCTGACATAGAGACAAGGGTCCTAACTTTTGGCATTGAAACAAAGGTAAGAGTGACTCAGGAACAATGACTGGAGACACCATTAGAAGGATTAGCAATAGTATTTATTTAGACATGAATATTTTCCCATATTCTTTAGTTATGCTAAAGAGTCAGTCAAGTTTGGATAGTGATCACAAAGATGTGTCTGCTACTGCCATGGCCAGGTTCATGTGTCAACTTGGCCAAGTTGTGGTACATGTTTGCCTGGTTGAGCAAGTGCTGGCCTGTCTGTTGCAATGAGGACATTTCATAGAATTAGATCATGATCACGTCAGCTGCATCCACAGCTGATTCCATTTGTAATCAGCCAAAAAGGAATGTCTTCTGCAATGAGTGATGCTTAATCTAATCACAGGAAGCCTTTTAAGGAGAATTCAGAAGAGACAGGCTCTATTCCTGCTTTGGCTGACGAGCCTCTCCTGTGGAGTTCATCCAGACCCTCCATCAGAGTCGTCAGCTTCACAGACTGCCTTGTGAATTTGGGATCTGCATTCCCATGGTCACGTGAGACACTTTTATAAATTTTATATTTGCGAGTGTTCCCTGTTGATTCTGTTTCTCTAGAGAACCCTAACTAATACAGCTACCTTTTTGAGGAGCTGTCTGAACTAAAAATAGGGTTCACGAGGTTATCTGTTCTTGCATGTGCCAGAGATACAAACTGCCACTGGATTTAAAAGAAAGTGCCTCGGAGTCTAACAGACTTCTGCCTGCTCACATTCTCTTTTCCACTAATACTTGGAAGTCCACACAGAACAAATGAACAGATCTTGGAATTGTAGATAGCTCTAGAAAGTGGTTTTTGCCATTTGTCAAGATTTAGAAAAGATGTCAGGGAACATTTTTACTGAAAGAAGAATATAAAACTGATATTTGAAAAAAAAACCTGATATTTGAAAATGACCTATCCTAGTAAAAGGACAACACACACACACACACACACACACACACACACACACACACACACACTTTGCATGGCTGTTTCCTTTAGTATGAATAGGATTTTAAGATCAGTTACTTCATTTGGAACTTTAGTGTTATGGAGGAAATTTTTCAGCACCATTGACTGCATACTTATGAAGTTGGGCATATGCAAGAAATAACTTTAATTCTACTATCACTGTCTGAAGTTGTAAAAAATAATGTTCGACAGGAAGAGTTTTAAATCGTAAGGCAATTGATTTCAGGGAATAAACAAAAGCTACATGGCTACTACTTTCTCTGTAACAAGTAACAACAAAATGCTAAATAATAAAACCTATTTGATCTCAAACCACATGTACACAACACAATTCAGAAATTTCCAGGAATGATCCTGTAGACTTAAATATAAGTTCATTGAAAACTTGAGAAAGCAAATTTCCTTTCATTCTCCACCCATTTAAAGATAACAAAAATGAACCTTCCATCAAGAAAAAATATTATTTCTTCAAAGTCAATGCGATCTTGTCCCAGAGCTGGCAATGCAAGTCTCCTATCATATTATATACAATATGTAATCTCCACTCTGTTTCTGCAGATTTTCCAAGTGTTGGCAGTCTAAAATATATTTCCAAGAAACGCTACTTAATAGTGTCATAGAAAGATCATCTTTTAAAACATCTGCTAGCTCATGCTAGTAAGATCTTGTATTTATATATTGCTCTGCCCTTAAAGCAACATTGGTGCATTTTGTCATTCTGTTCTCCATCACATATTTAAGGAGGAGCTAACCGAATTCTTTGGTGTGAGAAGGGGACAAGATAAATAGGGATGAACCTCTTGCTGTTAGCACTGCCTTGGGCCATTCTTTTGCTGCTTTCCACTGGTTGACCTTGCCTTTTGAGTACTTGTCATGCTCAGTGGAAGAAGTCAAACTCCATGACAATGCCGGGGAGATGATTCGTAATATGGACGGTGAGTTTCAGGGTCCTACCAAAGCCTCCTTTAAATCATTAATCTGGATTGGATTTGACTCAATATCTATCCCAGTATATTTTGCTCTTCTTTGGAGCTGAATCTACTGCCCTTTGAGCTAAACTGGTTTAATGTATCAATCCACACAGAATGAGATATAAATTGAGCAATATAAAATATTAATCATTTAATTGTCCAGTTCATTGTCACTGCTCTGCTAGTAGTAATCACTACTTTGTTCCTAGTCATCTGTTTTGGGGTGTGTTCTTTTGAAAGTGTTAAACCTTCAAAATAATTCCTTTTAAAATCACGTATGAATTTTAGAATCTTAGAGTCATTTAACTCTTGCTGTACACTTCTTTCATAGGCATTGATAAACCTAATACTGGTAAAGCACTCAAATCATGATGTTTCAGTTTGGGGGACTTCGATCTCATAGGCATTGATAAACCTAATACTGGTAAAGCACTCAAATCATGGTTGTTTCAGTTTGGGGGACTTCGATCTCATCAGGCATATTGCCTTTATATGTGAAATTGCTGGAATGCCTCAGGGAAAGAAAGGGGGACAAGAGAAGAGTGATAGGAAGAAGGACAGTGAGGAGAGGAGAAGAGAGATGAGAAAAGGAGAGGACTGGAGAGGGGTGGGGATGGGAGGATATGAGATAGAAGGGCAGGGAGAAGGGAAGGAGGAGAGGGGAGGGAAGACCAGGGGAAGAGATGATTAAGATTCCACCTACTAGCCCTGACCATGGAATATTTCTTGCAGATGTTGGTATTTACCTTGCTGGTATCATGAGCATTTAATTTTTAAAGCAAACACAATTAACATGTTACCAGAGGCTGACTTCTTTGTCAAAAGGATGGAAAAGAACCATCCTTGGACAGGGAAGCTCCTGAATTAGGAGAACAGTGTAGAGAGTGAGGCTTTGGCAGCTGAGTCCAGTTTGCTTTGACCTCTTCTCATATCTTTGCCCTTGGTTTTTTAACAAAGTTGACAAAAGTGTAGATCACTGAATAGCTGAAGTGCCTTGTTCTCTGTAATTGGAAAGACACATTCTTTCTGAAATTAATTCCCTGTACCTATCCATTAAGAGGGTGACTTTTTACATTGGCACAATAAATGAATTCATGCTCAGAATAGTTGAGAAGTTCTTATTTCAAAAGCAAATGCTAGAGGTGGAACAAGATGATGGTGTAGGTAGGTGTGAAATTTAGTCCTCTATGGCAGTTAAAATAGTCAGGAGCTGTCTTGAACAAATGTTTGGGGACTTTCACGACCAGACACACATTGTACACCAGTCTGGAACAAGTGGAAGGGCCAAGAACACAGTGCTGAACTGTAAGTCAAGTCTTCCAAAGCATGGAGACTGGCACCTTTCCCCCATTGTCATGATAGTCTGCTTTGGAAGCACTTCTCTGTGGGAAAAAGAAGCAGTCTCTGCTAGAAGCAGAGCAAGAAGAGCTCAAGTAAGCTCCAACTGCAGATTTAATTAAGAAATCAAGACTGCTGAATAAAGCTCTAAGAATAGGTAAACCAAGAGCAAGTATAAATAAAAGGAACCCCGACGTCTCTCCCTGCCAAGAGGAGGTGGTGCTGATAAAAAATAAAATTAGAGGCTTTTGGTGTCCACTGAGCTCAAAATTCTGAAAAAGAGCTGTGCCCCAAGGAAAGGGGCACATGGAGCTCGGTACCAACTCCGGATCTTGATTGGTGTACCTAGGTTCGAGGGGTGGTGTCTGGGGACTAGCTTGGAAAAGGATATTTTTTAACTTTTTTTTATTGTATAATATAACATATATGCAAAACAAAGAAAGAAAAAAGAAATAGTTCTCAAAGCACTCTTCAACAAGTAGTTACAGGATAGATCCCAGAGTTTGTCATGAGCTACCATATCATCATCTCAGATTTTTCCTTCTAGCTGCTCCAGAATATTGGAGGCTAGAAGGAATGAATATTTTTTTATCATCACAATCAACTTTTATTTTCTTTTTTGTGAAAAATAACATACATACAAGAAAGCAATAAATTTCAAAGCACATCACAACAATTAGTTGCAGAACAGATTTCAAAGTTTTGTATGGGTTACAATTCCACAATTTTAGGTTTTAACTTCTAGTTGCTCTAAGATACTGGAGGCTAAAAGAAATATTAATTTAATGATTCAGCAATCATATTTGCTTGTTAATCCCTTCCTTCTCTGAATAACTCCACCATCCTCTCTGATCTTTCTATCCCACTCTTTAGGGGTATTTGGGCTATGCCCATTCTAACTTGGAAATGGATATATATTTTTTAACTTTTTAGGCAGCCCACTAAAAAAATCTCAAGCATTTTCAATTGTCAGCATTAACCCAAGCAAGGATAGAGCTAAGGTATGTCTGAGAGAAAAAGTAACTAGTCAAGTGAAGGAGAGAATTCCTTAAATGGCTTCCTCTTCCCCCAAGAAAAGGAAGAGGAAAAAAAGGCCCAGCCCAAGTGTTGGCTCTCATTCAGAGAATTCAGTCCCCAGGGGCTGTCAAACAGAAACAACTTAAACCTGCCTTCTACCTCACCCTTGGTCTCAAGCACACCCCTGGCAGGAATAGGGTCTGCTGAGAATTAAAGGGCTGTTAATGGTGGCTCAGTGGCAGAGTTCTAGTCTGCAATGCCAGAGACCCAGGTTCAATTCCTGGAGCCTGCCCATCCCCCCCAAAAAAACCAAAGAACTAAAGGCACTGAACCACTTTATGCCAGTGAGTTGCTGCAGGCTGACAAATGTCACCTTCTGGACAGTATAGGAAAAACACAGAGTAAAGAGGCTTCTCAGGAAAGTCTGACAACCTGCTGGGTCTCATCCTTAGGGAAATTTGGTACTGATTGCACTCTCTTCCTGAGACCTGGACCTGTCTTGTCTGGGAAAAACCTGATTGGGGTCAATCACATCACGGGAGACCAACCTCAAAAAAAGAGAAAAGGTTGCATATAAGCAGGGCAAGAACCAGAAAATAAGAGTTGAAAAATTCTGATCAGTTAAAGAAAAACTATGCTAGAAGTCTAGAATAAGTTGAACTGAATGTCCAAGAACAAATACAGAACAAACCCAATGAAAAAGAAAACCCCAGGTAAAAGAGAGAAAACAATCTCCAGAATAAACTAAGCAAGGAAATCAGATGCCTAGACACCAGGAAAAAATCATGAGTCCTACCAGAAAGAATGAAGATATAGCCCAGTCAAAGGAACAAACTAACATTTCAAATGATACACAGGAGTTGAGGCAACTAATTAAAGATATTCAAACAACATGCTAAATCAAATCAAAGGTCAAATAATTGAGTTGAGGAAGATATGGCTAAAGAGATGAAGGATATAATAAAGACATTGGGCGACCATAAAGAAGAGCTAGAAAGCTTGAGAAAACAAATAGCAGAACTTATGGGAGTGAAAGGCACAATATAAGAGAAGAAAAACACAGTGGAGATTTGCAACAGAAGATTTGAAGAGGCAGAAGAAAGGATTAGTGAACTAGAGGACAGGATATCTCAAATCCTATATACAAAAGAAAAGATAGGGAAAAGAATGGAAAAATATGAGCAGAGTCTCAGGGAACTGAATGACAACATGAAGCACATGAATATATGTGTTGTGGCTGTCCCAGAAGAAGAAGGGTAGGGGAAAGGGGCAAAAAGAATAATGAACAAATAATCACTGAATATTTCTCAACTCTTATGAAAGATAAAATTACAGATCCAAGAAGTGCAGCACACCCCAAACAGAATACATCCAAATAAACCTACTCCAAGAAATTTATTAATCAGATTGTTAAATTACAAAGATAAGGAATTCTGAAAGCAGCAAGAGAAAAATAATCCATCATATATAAGAGAAGCTCAATAAGACTACGTGTGGATTTCTCAGCAGAAACTACAGAGGCTGAAAAGGCAATGTGTGATATACTTAAGATACAGAAAGAGTAAAACTGCCAACCGAGAATTCTATATCCACTTTCAGGGAGAAGGTGACTTAATTTATGATAAATATTCGAGCTTGCATTTCAAAAAAAAATTCTATATCCAGCAAAACTGTCCTTCAAAAATGAGGGGAGTTTAAAATATTTTCAAACAGACACAGAGATTGTGAACAAGAGACCTGTTCTACAAAAAATTATAAAGGGAGCACTACAGGCAGATAGGAAAGGAATGATTGTAATTAAGTGTACAAATATGAGAAAGTTTTTACATGAGAAACTCATTTGGCAAATGAATATCAACATTAGAAAAGCATTGAAAATGGGATGGTATATGGAGAAATACAATAAATGCAAACTAGGGTCTACAATTAACAGTAACATTGTAATATGCTGCCATTAATTGCAACAAAGGCAAGATAATATAGCTAAATATCATAAGAGGGTGATATAAAGGAGGGGTATGAGGTTTTTGGTGGTGCTGTGGTTGTTTCTCCTTTTATACGTTCTTCATTTTTACCCTCTTATTCTTGCTTTGCAGAAGAAATGGAAATGTCCTCTTTTAGATTGCTTACTTAGTATGGATTCTATGGTGTTTGAATAAACTGTTTAAAAAATAAACAGAATGATACAAGTGCTGGAGAAAATGTGGAGAAAAAGTTATACCTATTCACTGTTGGTAGAGAAGTAGAGTGGTGCAACCCCTCTGGAGAGCAGTGTGGTGGTTCCATAGGAAGCTAAGTATAGAGTTGCCATATGATCCTGCAACCCAGTTATTAGGTATACTTGGAAGAACTGAAAACAGGGACATGAATAGACATTTGCACACTGGTATTTAAGGCAGCATTATTCATGATATGCAATGGATGGAAGTGGCCTAAGGTACATTGACTGATGAACCAAAGGGCACGCTATGGTGTATACATACAATGGAATACTGAGTGCCTACAAAGTTTTGATGCATGCAACTAGGTGAATGAACCTTGAGGACACTATGTTGAGTGAAATAAGCCAGAAAGAAATGGACAGATATTGTAATGCCTTACTAATATGGACTAGCTATTATGTGAAAACTCTGATAATTGAATTTGGGAGCATAGGTTATCAGGGGATATAATGTGGCAGAGATTGGGCATTCAGCAATTGAGTTCAGAATGTTCAACAAACTTTATTGTAAAGGTCCCTAGATTGTAAGCTCTTACAGCAGTCACATCTATTCCTGAGTATTAACTATTACTTCTACATTATGAGATGAGGAGATCTTTGTGTATAACCTGATTGTTCCCCTCGAATTTTGGGTATCTGTTTGACACCTGAGAGTCAGAGTTAGAGTTCTGGTGCTATGGAAGTCAGCATTACCCCCATATAGAAAATTTTAAAGAAGCTAAAAAAGAGATCAGACTTCAAGTAGAGAGATATGAATAAATCTCATCTGGTTAGGACTAAGGTAATCAGAATACAGGGTTAAGGATGATATTAACTGTGTTTTACAACTTCAACTTCTGTGTGAGACTTCCAATTTAATAAGTCAAGCCCTCAATCTTGGGGCTTGTTGCCCTTATGAAACATTCTTGCAAAGGAGAAGCTAAGCTACTTATAAGCTACTTATAATTTTGACTATGAGTCACCCCAAGAGGACCTCTTTTTTGCTCAGATGTGACCTCTCTCTGTAAGCCAATTCCACAGGTGAACTCACTGCCCTTCCGCATACATGAGACATGACTCCTAGGGGTGTAAATCTCCCTGGCAATGTGGTACAAGACTCCCAGGGATGAGTCTGGCCCTGGCATTGTGGGATTGAGTAAGCCTTCTTGACCAAAAGGGAGAAAGTAAATGAAATAAAATAAAGTTTTAGTGGCTGAGAGACTTCAAAGAGAGTCAAGAGGTAATTCTGGAGGTTATTCTTATGCACTATATGAATATTCCTTTTTAATATCTAGTATATTAAAATAGCCAGAACAAAAAACCTGAAACTGTTGAACTGTAATCCAGTAGTCTGGATTGTTGAAGATGATTGTATAACTATTCAGCTTTCATGGTGTGAAAATCTTGTGACTGACATTCCCTTTATCCAGTTTATGGGCAGATAAGTAAGAAAATAAAGACAAAGAATAAGTAAAGCTGGGTAAAGAGTAGAGGATGGTGTGCTGTTCTTTTTTATTTTTATTTTTTGGCATAATGAAAATGTTCAAAAATTGATTGTGGTAATGAATGCACAACTATATGATGACACCCTGAACTACTTATTGTATAGTTTGGATGATTATATTATAAATGAATATATCTCAATAAAATTGCATTTTAAGATAGCAAATCCTTCATAGAACCATATGGCTAGCTTAAAGCAAAGTCAAAGGATAGCTTGTGTGCTTTTGGTCACAATATAAAACTGAAAACTTAGCAGCAGTGATGGAACCCAAGCCTTCAAAACTAATTGTCCTTGATGTGAAAGATGTTTTCAAAGAAAATCAGAATAAAGACAGACTACTCTGGATTTTCTCCAAAATTAAGAGTTTGAAGCAGGGGACCTATGTTTACTCAAGAGATGAAATAGGACCCTGTCTTAGAAGTATTTAAAAAAAAATTTTGAGCTTAAAGCAAGGTCAGAAAGGCTTTAAGAAGCTGAATTGGGGATGGAGGTTGGGGACAGAGGGGCTGTCCTTAAATGAGAACCCTTCATATGCCACAGGCTATGTGATTTCCTCACAATAACCCCTGAGGTAGGTGTGGGATTGGCGCTCTAATTTATAAGTAAAGAGAAGGAGGCTGGCAGTAATTTATCCACATAACCACATCTTTCCTGAGGAAATTCAGAGTAGCTCATGATTTGCTGAAAGACACAATCATGGGTAAGAATCTGTGCCGGAGTTGGAATCCTTTTGCTTTCCACTTTGAAGTGCCTTTTCTCCTGTATCAAGGTGCATTACTTATTAAGACTACTTGACCCACATAGCTGGAGATGACTTGATTACTAATTGGGCATTGGTATAGGATCTGACATCAGAGAGCACCCAAATTCAGTATGCCTGCACGTGTGTGTGCATGTATGCATGTGTCCCTGTGTACGTGTGTGTGTGTTTTAATGGAGAAAGTCTAAGAACCAACCTTAATCCATTTTTCTTCAAAAATTTCCTCACAAATTAGTTCATAGTTGAACTGGGCATCATTTCATCATCCTCTGCAGTGTTAACCTTGACTATTCATGATTTCCTACCTGATTTTTTCCTATTTTTTTCATAGGCTGAACAGAAAAGACTCTACATATCAGCTTGACTGAGGGAACACAGAACTGTTCTTTCCAGCATGCATACTAGAGCAATAAAATGTGAACATTTTGAATTATCCAATGCCAAAGACTTTGGTTAAGTGAACCTTTTTTCCATTGTCTCTTTGGTCCCTGGAAGGTGACATTCTTTTCTAAATTTTATTTTTTTAAAAGAATTTCTGGGTTTACAGAAAAATCATACACAAAATACAGTTCCCATCTACCTGCTCCCATTGTTGAGAGAATATTATTACAATTGTACTATGAAGTATAGTCCATAGTCTATTATAGTGTTCACTGTGTTGTAGAATCCTATCACTGGTTTTAAAACTTTTATTCTTATAACTTATCTACAACTGAAAACTTCCCCTTTTAACCACATTCAGATATCTAACACAGTGGTGTTAAATTCCTTCGTTATTTTGTGTTACCATCACTGCCATCCAATACTAAAGTTTTCAATTACTGCAAAAAGAAATTCTGTAGCAATTAAGTATTAATTCCCAATTCCCTACTGTGCCGGTTTGAATCTGTTGTGTACCCCAGAAAAGCCAAGTTCTTTATATCTCATTCAATATTGCTGGGTGGGATCTTTTTTATTATTTCCATGGAGATATGATCTACCCAATTGTGGGTGGGAACCTTTGATTAGATGCTTTCCATGAGATAATCTCCACCCATTCAAGGTGGGGTTGCTTACTGGAGCCTTTTACGAGGAAACTATTTTGAAAAAGCTTTAGAGCCACCAGAACTGACAGAGCCAACAGAATGGACAGAGACCCAGGCAAGCCATTGAAGAAGCCAGGAGAGAAAGCTAGCAGATGTTGCCACATGCCTTTCCAACTGAGAGAGAAACACTGAATGCCATCGGCCTTCTTGAACCAAGGTATTTTTTTTCTGGATGCCTTAGTTTGGGCATTTTTATAGCCTTGCCTTAATTTAAACACTTTCATGGCCTTAGAACTGTAAACTTGCAACTTAATAAATTCCCCTTTTTAAAACATTCTGTTTCTGATATATAGCATTCCAGCAGATTTTACAAACTAAAACACCTACTCCTGCCCAAGACCCTGATAACCTGTGTTTTGATCTCTGTCTCTATGAATTTGCCTATTCTAATTATAACATATCTGTGAGATAATACCCTATTTGTCCATTTTATGTCTGGCTTATTTTGCTCAACATGACATCTTCAGGGTTCATCCATCTTGTACACATATATCAGAATTTTGGACCTTTTAACAGCTGGATAATATTCCATTATATATATAAACCACATTTTCTTTATCCATTCATTGGTCAGTGAACTCTTGGGCTCCTTCAATTTTTGGCAATTGTGAATAATGCCTCTATGAATATGGGCGTGCAAGTATCTGCTCAAACTTCAGCTTTCAATTCTTTTGCATATATACCTAGAAGTTTCCTGTGGTAATTCTGTACTTAACTTTATGAAGAATCACCAAACTGTTTTACACAGAGGCATTTTACATTCCCATCAACAATGAACAAGGGTTCCCATTTCTCCATATCTTTATCAATACTTGTTATTTCTCATTTTTAATAGCATTCATTCCAGTGGGTGTGAAGCTGTTTCTCATTATGTTTTTTAATTAGAGATGTTATACATTTAGAGAAAAATAATGTATAAAATACAGAGTTCCAGTATTCCATTTTACTATTAACCCCTTGCATTTGTATGGTACATTTATACAATTGACTTTTTTTAATAACTGTACTATTAACTATAGACAATGTTTTAGGCTGTTTAGTTGTATAGTCCTATGTAGTTTTGTAAATTTTATTCCAGTAACATATACACAACCTAAAATTTCCCCATCAATCACATTGAAATATATAATTCAATTCTGTTAATTATGTTCATAATGTTGTTTTACCATCACACCATCCATTACCAAAAGTTTTTCATTCCCCCAAATAGAAACTCTGTTCAACTTAAACATTAACTTCCCATTCCCTACTCCCAACCTGGACCTTAGTAATCTAAATTCTAGTTTCTATCTCTATAAGCCTGGTTATTCTAGTTATTTCATATCAGTGAGATCATACAATGTCCTTTTCTTGCTAGCTTATTTCACCCAACATGATATCTTCAAGGCTCATCCATGTTGTCGCATATATTACAACTTCATTTCTTTCTGCAGCTGAATATATTCCATTCCATATGTATACCACACTTTATTATTCCATTTATCATTTGGTGAACAGTTGGGCTGCTTCCATTTTTTTGGCAACTATGTACAATGCAGCTATAAACATCAGTGTGAAAATATTTGTTCAAGACCCTGTTTCAATTTTTTTGGCTATACACCTAGAAGTGGGATTTCAGGGTCATAAGTTAATTCTGGATTTAACTTTCTAAGGAAACACCCAAATATCTTCTAGAGTGACTGCATCTTTGTACATTCCCACTGTTCTAGTTTGCTAGCTGCCGGGATGCAACACACCAGAGACGGATTAGCTTTTAATAAAAGGGGATTTATTTTGTTAGTTCTTCAGAGGAAAGGCAGCTAACTTTCCACTGAGGTTCTTTCTTATGTGGGAAGGCACAGGATGGTCTCTGCTGGCCTTCTCTCCAGGCTCCTGGGTTCCAACAACTTTCCCCAAGGTGACTTCTTTCTGCATCTCCAGAGGCCTGGGCTGAGTTGCAAGTACTGAGATGAGGAATGCTGAGCTGCTTAGGCTGTGCTACACTGTGCTCTCTCATTTAAGCACCAGCCAATTAAGTCAAACGTCATTCATTGCAGCAGGCACGCCTCCTAGCTGACTGCAGATGTAATTAGCAACAGATGAGGTTCACGTACCATTGGCTCAAGTCCACAGGAACAGAACTAGGTGGCTTCACCTGGCCAAGCTGACAACTGAATCTAACTACCACATGTCCACCCCTTGTCAACTTGGCAACTACACGCATCACCTTAAACAATATTAAGGTGCAAAAAATTCTCTTCTGGCTGTGGACCTGTGAATCTCAACAAATTGTCTGGTGCCAATATGCAAAGGAGGACATTCACAGGATATAGGTTTTCATTTCCATAGGGAGAAATTGGAAGGAACACAGATATAAAACCTGCAGGGCA
>PVIY010016846.1:0-50787 GCA_004026745.1 Myrmecophaga tridactyla | reverse complement strand
TAGAAGCTCAGTCGGAAGTTTGTGAACCTTTCAGGGTTCTTGGCAGGGGAAGGGACAAGAGTTGGTCTTGAGGTGGAGGAGTTCCCAGTGGGGAAATGGGTCGAGACCGACACTGGGAATCTGGAGTTTTTTTTTTTTTTAATAAAAAAAAATCCGTTTTCTTGCGAATTTTTTCACTTTTATTGAGTTTGACATACAATAAACTTTGACGTGTTTGATTTTGATAAATTTTAACATCTATAGGTGTATACATACATACATCCCATGACAGGACCAACACAATCAAGATGGTGAGCATAACCAGCACTCTTCAAACTTCCTCCTACCTCTTTGTAATCCCCCCTCCTCATGTAACCACCGATCTGCTTTTGATCAGCATAGACTAGTTTGCATTTTATAACATTTTTTAAATAACTGGAAACATGGTATGCACTTTTCCTTTTTGGGTCTGGCTTCTTTCACTCAGTATAATTATCTTGAGATTCATCCATATTGCAGGTATTATTCCTTTTTTTTAGAAGTAGTACTTCATATGTGAATACTCCACAATTTGTTTATCTAATTACCTGTTGATGGACATTTGGGTTGTTTCCAGTTTTTGGCTATTACAGATAAAGCTGCTATGGTCATTAATGCATAAGCTTTTGTATGAACATATGCTTTCATTTCTTTTTTTTTAAATTTATTAATTAAAAAATAAAATAAAACAACATACATAATCAGTAATTCACAGTATCACCACTTAGTTGCATATTCACCATTTCTTAGAACATTTGCATTAATTCAGAAAACGAAATAAAAAGACAATAGGAAAAGAAATAAAACGAACACAGGAAAGAAAAAAAAAAAGATTATACCTACCATACCCCTTACCCTTTGCTTTCATTGATCACTAGCATTTCAAACTAAATTTATTGCATTTGTTCCCCCTATTATTTATTTTTATTCCATATGTTCTACTCCTTTGTTGACAAGGTAGATAAAAGGAGCATCAGACACAAGGTTTTCACAATCACACAGTCACATTGTGAAAGCTATATCATTATTCAATCATCCTCAAGAAACATGGCTACTGGAACACAGCTCCACATTTTCAGGCAGTTCCCTCCAGCCTCTCCATTACATCTTGAATAACAAGATGATATCTACTTGATGCATAAGAATAACCTCCAGGATAACCTCTGACTCTGTTTGGAATCTCTCAGCCATTGACACTGTCTCATTTCCCTCTTCCCCCTTTTGGTTGAGAAGCATCCTCAAGACTGGGGTATGCTTTCATTTCTCATAGGTAAATCTCTAGGTGAGGAATAGGTGGATAATACAGTAGGTGTATGTTTAACTTTTCAAGAAACTGCCGAAATTTTTTCTAAAGTAGTGACATTTCATATTCCCGCAGTTAGTGGTTGAGAATTCCGTTTGATCCATGTTCTTTCTAACACTTGGTATGGTTGGTCTTTAATTTTAGCCATTTTAATAAGCGTGTAGTGTTATTGTTTTGTGGTTTGAATAATGATAGCTTCTTGGCTATTTGTGCATCTTTTATGAAGTGTCTGTTCATTTTTTTGTCAATTTTAAACTGGTTGTTTATCTTATTATTGGTATATTGTAAGTACAGTTTCTTTGTTGCATATGTTTTGTCCATCTTTTCTCTAGTCTGGTTTGCTTTTTTGTTCTAAAAATCTAACAGTTTCTTCAGAAGAGAAAAAATTGAATTTTGATGAATTATTTATTGATTTACTAGAAGGCTTTTTGAAGCAAAAATTATAGGAAATCATAGTGAACTGAGTACTAATTATGAACATATCTACGGCATGTCTACTTAATAATTTAAAATGATCAGATGAGGAGATACCATAGTCACTTTTTATTCAGGTTGTTTTATTCTTCGCATTTGTCAGCTTTTCTTCACATTTTTGATTGCTCAGTGTTGAATGATTGAGACAAGAGTAGAAGAGGGGAGACTAGTTAGGAACTTGTCACAGTGATCCAGTTGAAAGACGTTGATGGCTTAGAAGTGGAGATGAAGAGTAGTGGGAAGATTTGAGAGATTAGTTAAAGAAGGAAAATGGACAGAACATAGTGTTGGATTTTGAGTGAGGGAAAGAGTCAAAGAAGAGTCCTAAGTTTCTGGCTTATGCAACAGGCTGATTGATATCATTAGGGCTTATTGGGGAAGAAGCAGTTTGGAGGAGATATTCTTAAGATCCTTGTTGCATAAGGATGTTGAGTAGACAATAGAATATATGATTTGAAATTCAGAGATGTCTGAGTTGGAGATGTGTATTTGACAATCACCAGCATAAATACAATATTTAAAGACATGGTAGTTGATTAGTCAGGTTAAGTAATGCTAGTTTCTTAATAAACAACTCCCAAAACTCAGTGATTCGAATAACATGTTTACTTTTTGCTCATATCACAGTGAGGTGTGTGTCATGTGGCTTTCCTGGGCAATTCTTCTCCAAGCGGTGATTCTCTAGGCTCTTTCCATCTAGTGGTGCTGTTCTCTTAAATTTGTGACCTCTGAGGTTGCCCTGGGAGGGGAGAGTAGGAGTGGGTGTTCTTTCAGGGAGTTTTATGGCCAGGCCTGGTAATGTCATGTCATATGCCCACATATCATTGGGCAGAATCCAGTCACATGGTCTTAACCTAACTACAAGAGAAGCTGAGAAATGTAGTCTTTCTGTGTGCCCTGGAAGAAGGAAATAAGTGAGATTTTGTGAACAGATAACATTATTTCTGCCATGGGAGTGGATAGAATCTTCTAGGCCAAGAATGTAGGGAGAGTAGAGGAGAAGGCCTAGGATGGAACCCGTAGAAACCTGGCAATTAGCGGTTGTGTAGAGGAAAAACCAGGGAACAAAGAGAGTTGAGAAAGGAATAGCCAGAGATTGAGTATAAGATGGGTGGGTAGAAATGAAGAGTGTAGTGTCATGGAAGCCAGGAGAGTTTTTCAAGAAGGAAGGCATTGTCAGACATTTGAAATGCTCCTAAGATATTGTGTAAAATACCAGAAAAGTTGGTAACAATAGGGAAGTTGTTGGTGACTGTGTGATGTGTACTTTCAGTGGGAATATGGGGTCAGAAGCAGGATTGGTATAGATTGAAGAGATACCTGACTGCAAGCCTCTTAGAGAGTTGTATTGGATTGCTGAGGGGTCAGGTAGACTGCTCTGAGCAGCCTTAGAGTCTAATCGTAACTTTGGCCAGAAGTTTTAGTGACTCCAGAAGATATCAGAAGTGACTTGAGAGTGGCCAGTTGACCCGAAGAGGAGGCTGCTGGAACATGGAAGAAGTAAGATTGATTACAGCATGGATCCATCCTCTAAGGCCATGGATGTATCTTAGTCATTTTAGCAGATGTTGCTGAGACAGAAACAAATAATGCCCAGAGACCAGGTACAGTGGTTTTGTTTGTCCAACACTATTGAGAGCAAAAAATGGAGTACGAAGCAATAGTCTTTCCTCCTCGGATGCCAGGAATGTACTTATTTGTAGTAGAATGGAACGAGAAGGAGGCTAGAAGGAGATTTTTGAATTGACTGTGGACCATCTTTTTGAGTGGAAGCTCAAAAGTTATGTTCAGTTATAGAGAAATAAAGTTATTACATTTTTGCCCACACGTACAGATAAATGAAGGTGGTGAGGGAGTGAGGATAACACCATTGTATTAAGCTTTCTCAAAAAGTTTGGGTGTTGTTCTAGTTTGCTAGCTGCAGGAATGTAATATACGAGAAACAGAATGGCTCTTAAAAAGGGGAATTTAGTAAGTTGCTAGTTTACAATTCTAAGGCCAAGAAAATGTCCCAGTTAAAGCAAGTCTCTAGAAATGTTGTCCAATCTAAGGCATCCAGGGAAACATAACCTTGGTTCATGAAGGCCAGTGAAGTTCAGGGTCTCTCTCTCATCTGAAAAGGCACATGGTGAACACAGTCATGGTTTCTCTCTCACCTGGAAGGGCACATTGCGAGCAAGGCATCATCTGCTAGTTTTCTCTCCTGGCTTCTTGTTTCATGAAGCTCCCTGGGAGGGATTTTCCTTCTTCAACTCCAAAAGTCGCTGGCTGGTGGACTCTGCCTTGTGGTGCTACAGCATTCTCTGCTCTCTCCAAATCTCCTATTCTCCAAAAGGTTTCCTTTTTTATAGGACTCCAACAAACCAATCAAGACCCACCCAAATGGGTGGAGACATGTTGTTACCTAATCCATCTCAACAACCACTCTTGACTAAATCACATCATCCAGGGAGATGATCTGATTATAGATTCCAACATACAGTATTGAATAGGAATTATTCTACCTTTATGAAATGGGATTTTGATTAAAACATGGTTTTTCTAGGGGTTCATATATCCTTTTAAACCGGCACAGGTATGAAGAGGAGTAAAAATGAAGCATAAGTTGGATGATGATACAGGAGAGTTTAGGGCATTTTCAAATGCTGATAGAAATGAGCTAGCAGATGGGGAGAGCTGAACATGACTGGGTTAACGTGTGGGGCAGTTGATTGATGGTCCTCGAGAATGCAAGATGAAAAAGAATCCAGAACAGAAGCAAGTGGGGTTGGACTTTAATAGGGGGAGGACCAGAGGAAGAAAGAAGATAGGCTCAGAAACTGCAAAGGTGAGGCAAGTTTCTTCAGGATTGGTGAAGAGGATTGTTGGGTATCGGTTATGTGCATGGACACTAGATCCATATTACCTGAGTTTGAATCACTGCTTTACTATTTACAAGTAGAATGATATTGGGCAAGCTACTAATTTCTCTTGCCTTAGTTTTCTTATCCATAAAATGGGGATCATAACAATACCTACCTTACTGATAGGATTAAATGAATTATTGTTTATAAGTTGTTTTTAAATAGTGTCTGGCATGTGATAAGCATTATGGAAGGTTAGCTTTTATTATTATTACTTCTGTTTCTTATTTCTTTTTCAGTAAGGTATAATGTAAAGCTGTCAAGTTGCAAAGGGGCTAGGAGAGCTTGGTATATTTTGGAAATGATGGAAAAATGTGGAAGTTATGTCATAAAGGATAATTGGTGTATGATATGATTGCCTTTGAGATTGGTGATTATGATTAATAGTGTTAACGGTCTGTTGGCTGTGTGTTTTTTCTCTAGGAGACCTCAACTGCATGAGTGTAGGCACTGTGAAGTCAGGTGGTTGAATTCATCAGGATCTGGGTTTTTTCTCAAGTGAGTGTGACTGAGCAATAGTGGGGACAAGGAGGTTAAAGGTGTTTACGTGGGACTTGAGTGTGATGATGAGCTGTCGATTCTGATGTTGGCTAAGAAGGAAAAGGAAGACTGGAGATGCTGATAGAGACAGAAATAGGACCTTTTTGAGACAACAGGGAGAAGGAGAGAATGTCTAATGGGATGAATTAGAGGAGATCACTTTCTGTTTCAGTTTTCTGGCTGCTAAAACAAGTACCATGCAAAGGGTTGGTTTAACAACCAGAATTTATTGGCACATGGTTTCAGAGACTAGAAGGCTGGCTTCCTCCCAGGGTTGGTATCTTGTGCTGCCTGGCAGTCACTGGGGTTCCTTGACTTTTCTGTCACATGGCCATATACATGACAGTTTTTTCTTCCTCTTCTGGGTTCCATTGACTTCCAACTTCTGACTACTCTGAATGGCTTCGCTCTCTGCCTCACTTTCAGTCTGTTTATAAAGTACTCCAGGAATCAAGATTAAAGCCCAACCTGATTCACTACTTAACTGAAGTGTTATCTTGAGGAGATTTTATTTACAGTGGGCCCACACCCACAGAACAGGGACCAAAAGCAAAAACATGTCCCAGTGGGGGTGTACAATTAAATCAGCCACACCTCCTAACATACATATTATTAACGTGTTATTATATTTATTGTTTATGGTATGTCTCTCCCCAGTAGAATGTAAGCTCTATAAGGGCAGAGAATTTTTTGTCTATTTATTTTTCTTTGATTTGTTTCATGTACCTTGAACAATGTCTGGTACATAATAGGTGCTCATTAAATCTGTTCAAGGAAGAAAGTGAAATAAAATAATCTAGGGCAGTACAATAGTGGCTCAGGGACAGAATTCTTGCCTGCCATCCCAGAGACCCAGGTTCAGTTCCAAGAGCTTGCCCATGCCCCCCCGCAAAAAACAAAAAAATCCCCAACAATCTAGATGAGTTGATGATGATGGAGATGGTAAGATGTTGTCAAGTTCTGGATATATTTTCAAGGTAGATCTGACAGGATTTGCTTTAGGATTGGATGTGGGGTGTGAGGGAAAGAGAGGAGTCAACAACTCCAAATATTTTTGACCTGAGCTACTAGAACAATGGTGTTGTTATTTGCTGAGATGGGGAAGACTGTGAGGAACAGTCATTGGAGCAGGTTTTGGAGTTTGAATATTGAGAGCTTATATTTGGATGGCAAGTCTGAGATGTCTGTAGGACATCTAGTAGAGACTAAGTTAGGTAGGCAGTTTGATATATGAGTCCAGAGTTAGGGAAAGATTTGGGCTGGAGATACAAATTTAGGAGTCATTAGCACATGGGTGGTTTTTCAAGGCAGGAGACTAGATGAGACACCAGGGGAGTGAATGTGGTAGAATAGCAGTCTAAGGACTGAGCCCTAGGACAAAACATAGAAGGGTTAGGGAGATAAGGAGCCAGTAAAGGTGACAGAAGGAAAGGCTAGAGGGAGAAGGAAAGGCTAGAGGGAGAAGGAAAACCAGAAGGATGTAGTATAGTATATTGGAAGCCAAGAGGAAGAAAAGTGATCACTTGTTTCATAATAATACTGAGAGCTTGAGTAAGGTGAGAACTAAGAATTGACATTTGGATTTGGCAGTGTGGAGGTTATTGGTGACTTTGAACTGTTTCATAGAGATTAAAACATTTTAAAAAAAGTCGTCTTTTCATGAAATTTAGATGAAATAAATAGCAGCCATAAGAATACCCCTGGACAGATGTCAGGACTTCACTTATATATTATTTTAGGTAGATACTTGTTCTTATTACTGATTTTGTTGTGTTTTAAATTGTCAGGGCACTGCAAATGGTAGAATTCTCGCCTGCCATGTGGGAGACCCAGATTCGATTCCCAGAACATGTACCTCCCCTGCTCCTGAAAAAAAAATCAGTTGAAATAGATTTTAAAATTGGCTATAAAAGGTGACTTCTCCTATACTCATATTATGATTCAGAAAAAGCAAAGGTCACGAAAGGTCAGTCTTTCTCACTGATTTAATAATCACTGATTATTGATTTAATAATCACTGATTATTTGGAGCAGTGATTCTAGTTAGCACCCTCTCAGCATTATAGCATAGCCTGGATCTCTGGTCCATAAGTTTGGAGATACAGGATAAAGTCCAAAAGTTGGAGAAAGTTTTAACCTCATGTTAAAAAACATAATTTAATTCACTTCATTATCATTAATTTAATTCACTTCATTATCAATTTCCTTGTATAATATCTTGAAAAGTTTTAAGACATTTGTTTTTCTAATGTAGTGGTTTAGAATGTAGATTCTTTTTTTTTTTCCAGTGTTATTTTATAGGCATTTCTTTCTTTCTTATTTATTTTCACAACCACTCCCTCTTCCCTCAGAATTTAAATTCTTTATGGTAGCCTTGTTCACTGGTAGTTTTTCTTTTGATGTTATATTTGATTGTGGATTTACAGGATTTATTTTGTTCTTAAAAGTTTCAAAGAATTATCTTTTAAAAGAAGAGTTTAGATTGAGACTACTTCATGAGCAATTACAGTTGCAGATTATTTTTCCATTTAAGGTGTTTTAAGAAGGTGATTTTGAAAATTGCTAATTATAATGTTTTAACATGGAACATTTTCATTAATGAAAATTGTTACCCATCTTAATGTTGTTTAGGAAAATTCTTACCTCTGAAGACAATGTTAGGACCAAGGTATGATAGTCAAGTTGCTGAAGAAAATCGGTTCCATCCCAGTATGCTCTCAAATTATCTAAAGAGTCTGAAGGTAAGAAACAAAGCACTTTTTTTGGTACTGATTTAATATATTATATCCTTTTTTTGTTCTACAGTTAGTTTTTTCTTAAATTGTTTAAAAATAATTATAGACTCCTAGGAAATTGCAAATATAATACATAGGTTTGCTGAACTCTTCTCCTAGCTTCCCCCAGTGATGACACTTTATATAACTGCAGTGAAATATCAAACCCATAAATTGATGAAGTTAAGCTGTTTTTAACTATATTAGAAACCTTTTTTGGTTTTTAGCAGCTTTTATATGCACTTATTTGTGTGTGTGTATGTATGTGTATGTGTTTATAGTTCTATGCAATTTGATCTTATGCATAGATTGGTGGTGGTGGTTACAGAACTGTTCCATCTATACAAAGGAACTCTCTCATGCTATCCCTTTATAGTGAGATCCTTTCCCCTACATGGTCCCTATCCCCTGGCAACTTCTAATCTGTTTTCCATCTCTATAACTTCCTTATTTCGAGAGTGTTATGAAAGTGCAATCAAACAGTTTGTGGCATTTTGGGATTGGCTTTTTTTCCACTAAGTATAATGCCCTCAACTTAGTTGTCATGTATATAAATAAAAAATTTGCTTGTTTTTATTACTGAATAGTATTTGATTGTGTGGATGTACTAGTGTTTTTTTCCCCCATTTATTTATTTATTTGACAATAAAATTTAGCTATTGAAGTTCAAATGACTGAAATATAATCTTTGAAGTATTCTTTTTTTAAAAAAATATTTTTATTAGTAAAACAACATACAGACATACAAACAGTCTATATATGGTATATAGTCAGTGGCTCACAATATCATCACATAGTTCTGTATTCATTACCATGGTCAATTTTTTTGAACATTTGTATCACTCCAGAAAAATAAATTAAAAAAACCCCTCACTCCTCCCTCTCATTGACCACTAGGATTTCCATCTACCCAATTTATTTTAACTTTGTTCTCCCTATTTATTTTTTATCCGTATTTTTCACTCATCTGTCCATACCCTAGCTAAAAGGAACATCAGACATAGGTTTTCACAGTCACTGTATCAGTATTCTTAAACCATTCTTCTGCTGAAGGACATTTGGGTTGTTTCCAGTTTTGGGATACTATGACTAAACATGCTATGAACATTCATATATAGGTTTTTGTGTGAATGCAAGTTTCATTTTATTGGGGTAAAGGCCCAAGAGTGTGATTGCTGGGTCATATGGTAAGTTCATGTTTAATTTTACAAGAAACTGCCAAACTATTTCCCAGAGTGGCTGAACCATTTTATATTCCCATCAGATAGCAGTTTGAGAGTTAATGAAATTTGTTTTTTTTTTTTTTTACATTATTCTTACATAATGCTGATCTTTGTTGCTATTTTATTTTATACTCTTGGTCATCTATTATTGTTTGCTATATTAGTGCATTTAACAAATGTTAGTACCTGTTATAGTTAAGGCTCATACCATGGGATAGAAAAATAGTCACATATTTTGAAATATCACTCATCTCTTTTCTCACTATAGCTTTATAGTGGTTTATTCTGTTAATATCATCTTTTAGCTTAACTTATAAATTTTAATTTATAATCTTTTTTAGTTCTTTTTTTGGGGGTGGTGGTACATGGCCTGGGAATTGAACCCAGGTCTCCCACATGGCAGGCAAAGAATTCTATCACTGAACTACCTGTGCACCCCTTACTTATAAACTTTTTAAAAATATATATTTTTATTGAGATATCTTCATGTGCATAGAATCCATCTGAAGTATGCAATCAGTGGCTCACAATATCATATAGCTGTGTATTCATCACCATGATCGTTTTTAGAACATTTGTATCACACCAGAAAAAGAAATAAAAAGAAAAAAACCCATATATCCCATACCCCTTACCCCTCCCTCCCATTTATCACTAGTATTGCAGTCTACTCAATTTTTTTAGCCCCTTATCCCCCTCCCCCATTATTTATTTATTTTTTGTCCTAATTTTTTTACTCATTTATCCATATCCTGGATAAAGAAAACATCAGCCACAAAGTTCCCACCATCACATGGTCATGTTATATAAAAGCTATATAGTTATAAAGTCATCTTCAAGAATCAAGGCTATTGGAATATAGTTCAGTTAGTTTCAGGCACTTCCCTCTAGCCACTCCAATATACCACAGACTAAAATGGGAGATTTATTTAATGCATAGAAATAACCTCCAGGATAACCTCTCCATTCTGTTTGAAATCAGCCACTGAAACTTTATTTTGTCTCATTTCTTTCTAACCCCCTTTTGGTTAAGAACGCTTTCTCAATCCCATGATACCAGGTGCTGGCTCATTCCTGGGAGTTCTGTCTCACCTTGCCAGGGAGATTTATGCTCCTGGGAGTCATGTCCCATGTTATAGTGGAGAGGGCAGTGAATTTACCTGCTGAGTTGGCTTAGAGAGAGAGGCCACATCTGAGCAACAAAAGAGGTTCTCTGGGAGTGACTCTTAGGCATAATTATAAATAGACTTAGTGTCTTCTTTGCAGGAATTAGTTTCTTAGGGGCGAACCCCAAGACTGAGGGCTCAGCCTATTGAAGTGGTTGTCCTCATTGCTTGCAAGAATATCAGGAATTCTCCAGATGGGGAAGTTTAATATTTCTTCCTTTCTCCCAGTCCCAAAGGGAACTTTGCAAATATTTTTTTATTCTCTGCCCAGATTGCTCTGGAATGTATTGGGATATCACACTAACCTGTACAAACCAACAAGATCTCCCACCCTATTCAACATTCCGTGTAATTATGGTGTTCAAATAAACTGACTATAAAAGTAAATTAGATAATGTGCTACCAAAAAAATATAAATTTTCTGCTGAATAAACATTTCTTCCTTTGGGCTCACATAGAAGTTGAGGTTTTAAAATATAGATCATATAATCCTTTACCCTTATTCTGATATATCTTAGTTCTATCCAGATCAGCTTCATTCATATCTCCACTTGAAGTCATCACTTTTTTAACAGTTTTTTTTGGTATGCTGTATGGTAGGGGTCACATTTCATTCTTTTTCCATGTGACTATTCCATTATTGTTGTTGATTTTTTTTTTTTTTTCTTTTGGGAAGTACATGGGCCAGGAATTGATCCTGGGTCTTCCACATGGCAGGTGAGAATTCTACCACTGAACTTTCCTTGCACCCCTTCAACTTTTTTAACAGTTGCTGTATGGGGTAATGCTGACTTTAATAGCTTCAGAGCTCTAACTCTGAGTCTCAGGTATCACACAAACATCTGAAGTACCAGGGAATGACTAGATTATGCACAAATAGCTCAGCATCTCAAAATTTAGAAATAATAGTTACAACTCCTGAATATGTGACTGCTGTAAGAGCTTACAATCTAGGACCCGTTACAATAGGCCCCAGCCTTATAACCCATGCTTTTGACTTCAATTCTCTGAGTTTGTATATTATCATTAGTCCCTATGAGTGAGACATGGTAATAGTTGTCTTTTTGTTTCTGACATTTCCTTCAACATACTGTCCTCATTAACCTAGTTGCATGTCTCACATACATATAAACTTTAAATTTTTATTTTTACTCTCAATAATTATATGGAAAATCATAGCTAATATTGCTAGAGTGTTAAATTTGTCCTAGGCAATGTGCTAAGAGTTTCGGTTTGGAGAACCACATAGCCTGAGTTTGAATTCCTGTTTGCTACATACAGTTTTATGGGCAAATTTAATAATCTCCTTATGTTTCAATTTCCTCATCTGTAAAGTAGAAGAAAAATAATGCATGTGGAGCATGTAGAACAGTGGTTGGTGCAAAGTAAGGGCTTCATTCAATTTCACAATAATCTGTGAGGTAGATACTATTTTAATATTTTGTGGATTGAGATGATCTTTTATGAAGAATAAGTATATGTTATATGAAAAATGTATATGTATATACACACAAACACATCACGCATACACATTTATACCTACACATATATATGGAGGTCAGGGCAGTTAAGTTACAATACAGTTTCTCAGTCTTCTTGATGAATATATTCCTAAGTGTTTAGAAAATTCTCATTTTCCTGCTTATCATTACTTCATTTGCTTCTTATTTTGGACCTGGAGACAAATAACTTGAGTTCTGATACCAGCTCACTGTAAAGCTGTATAATGGTATCTGAATCTTTTTGTTTGGCTGTTTGGTCATACATATTCTCTGAATAAACCAATAGAGCACATTTTGACAGCTAGTTATGTTTCAGAAGTATGCATTTTGGTCTGTTTTGTATTATGTGAAATTTAAGTGTTTGTGCCATTTTTTTTCTGTAGCAATGAAGTCTAATCATTATGTAGAACAGTCTTTAGGCAAATCTAATTATAGGTACTTAATAAAAGCAACAAAAACAAAAGAAAAGAACAATTTAAAAAGTATAGATTATTTCTCTTGCCATTCTTCCCAAAAAATAAATGCTTCAGAATGAGATAGAAGATGTGTAAATTAACTGTTTCTCTGGTTGGTCTCGGTTCCTGTATGCATTTCTTAGTGTGGCTGTTTTGCCAGGCTGAATATGATTCTAGATTTGAATATTTTTCATACCACATGGCCCCTGAATACAAGCCAACTTCAGTTAGTGCTTGACTGAAGCAATAATGATTGTTGTTCCAACCCAGGAAGAAAAGCTGGCTGTAATGGACTTATTGAGAGATGGAATTGCCTCCAATGAGATGTGGCCATGTATACTGACCTTTATTGGTTGTTTAAGGGATTCGCACACTTTTTTTAGCCCAAGTACTCATTTTAAAATTTGACTCTGTCTTTGATGTAATTCTCCTGTGATGATTTTTACCTTTTAATTAAAAAAAAAAGACAGTGCATCCTCTCTTCCTTTAATTTTTATCCCCATTCTGTCCCATAGATTCCCACATTTAAATTTTTTAAATGTATCTTTTCAAAATTTCTTTATGTATATAGGAGCACCAAAAATATAGATTATTATTATTTTTTCCTTTTTTATACATGTTAGTACATTATATATGCTGTTCTGAACCTTGCTTTTTCACTTAATAGTGTATTCTGGATTATATATTAGTATACAAAGAGCTTCTGTAGTCTTTTGTTGGATTTATAGTATTCTATTATGTACCATAATTTATTTAACTAGTCCCTTATTGATTTACCTGTATAATTCCTTCAGAGAGTATATTTGTGCTTGCATTTTCTGATTTACTGCTACTGATTCATTTCTTCATTTTTGTGTCTTCATTTTATTTTCCTTCTTGTGTTTCTACTTCACTATAATCTCTGCCCAGTCTTTTTCAGATTCTTTAGCTCTTGTGTAGATGGGAGATAGGTTTACCACTTCTGAGTCCTTACCTAAAGAAAATGAAAATGTGTATTTCTTGGCATTTTCTAATATTTGCCACTGCTAGGTCTGCTTCTATTCTTTCCTTCCCCACACAGCTTCTGCAGTGATCTTAATTCCTCTTGGAAGATCTTTAAAAAAAAAAAATTTTTTAAGTGTGGATTTTATTTGCTCCTGCTTTCACTGAAAATGAGTTTGAGCTGTTCTTGTTTTTGTCCCCTCCCATTTGTTTTTGTCTGCTATTCAGGAAGAGAAGAATTTCATACTGCCTTTTTTTTTTTTTCACATGGGCAGGTACCAGGAAACGAACCCAGGTCCTCTGGAATGGCAGGCAAGCATTCTTGCCTGCTGAGCCACTGTGGCCCACCCATACTGCCGTTTTTAACCTCTCATTTTCAAAGTATTTATTTTTAAGCTTCAATGTGTTTCAGAAAATATGTTGAAAGGTTATTAATTAAATAGAAAGGGGATAATTTATATATATTTGGTGTAACTGGCTTGTCTTACTTTTAAGCCAGAGACCTGGTATGGTGTAGTCTAGGGATGACAGATAGGTTTCAAGCAGAGTGATTGATGGTGGCTGCCTAGACTGCTGGGTTGATGTGTTTCAGGCTCTTGGTTGGAGTGTGCCAGATAGAATTCATCCCCACTCTAACTTCTTGTGTAATAAACCGTTGGAGGAGTGACAAATGCAGAAAAATATGGCAGTGTTTTCTTTTAACTCCAGATGTATTCCATGCTAGTGGACTTTTGTGATGTTTTACTCTTTTGCTTATGTTCCTGTTGCTTCATTAGTTTGGGGGTTAATCAGTTTCATTTATTTTATTGAATGCCTGCTAAGTTCTAGTGCCCTGAATAAGTCTTGGGTAAGTGGTACTTTTGCTGTCAGAAGTACAGTGGCAGCATGAGTACAAAGTCTTCCTCATTTTAGTTGATGAACTGTGATATTCCCATTTAGTAATCTTGTTTTGGAACATATTCGGTTAATAGTACATCTGCTTTCTTCCCTTTTTAAGGTTAAGATGGGGTTGTTGGTGGACCTGACAAATACTTCAAGGTTCTATGACAGAAATGACATAGAAAAAGAAGGAATCAAATATATAAAACTTCAGTGTAAAGGGTGAGTTGTATGGATACTTTTTAAAATCAAAAACTTCAATGAAATTTGTAATCTCTTCTTTAGAACAATTTTTTTTTCTATTTTGCTAGACATGGTGAATGCCCTACCACTGAGAACACTGAGACGTTTATTCGCCTGTGTGAGCGGTTTAATGAGAGAAACCCGCCTGAACTTATAGGTATGTTTGACTGTCCTTTATCCCTGTTAAACATTTTATTTTGAGGATGAGTTTCCTTTTTTTTTTTTTGCAAGTTTGTTGATGCGGAAGCATTTTTTCCTTTTAAATAACCATCAAGTAGTATTTCTTAGAGGAATAGAGTAACTTTAGTGAACTATAAAGGTATTTTTATAATTTTTACATTTTTCAAAATAAAGTCCTAATTTCCACCATAGCCCTTACTTTTACTGTGTCCCCGCCCCTACATCCACCAAGACATTTTGGTTTATATTTTAAGTGGATTCACTTTAAGTGGCCTTCATCATGAGCCAGTTATTTTTGGAATTATTATTACCTCCATTTTTCAGGTAAAGAAACTGTGGTAAAAGGAGGTTAAAATAACTTGTCTTAGGTTAACATGTTGGGGAAACTGTGGACATGGGATTTTACCCAGCCCTGTCTGACTTTAGAGCTCATGCTCTAGATCATTAAACTATCCTGTATCCCTCTTGTAAAATACAGTTTTTTTACAGTCATATTAACATTTGAAACTGTCAGGTCCCCAGGAAGATAACAATCATCTTTAATCTTTCCTCTCAGAGATATCTGCTTTTAATCTTTTAGAATATTTCCTTCTTGTCTTTTTATGATGTATATATTTTTACATCGCTCAACTTTTTTTTTTTTTAACTTTTTTTATTGTATAATATATATACAAAGCAAAAAAAGAAAAAAACAATAGTTTTCAAAGCACTCTTCAACAGTTAGTTACAGGACAGATCCCAGTAACATCCTTCAACTTTTACTGTACATAAAACATGTGACAGGTGTACATCAGAGGCAGCATCCTGAGAGGAGAGCCAGGTTTTAATCAGAGCAATAAGGTGGATGAACCTGTAGTCATCTATTAATTTAGATATGTTGATTGAACATTTATTGTATACTGGACATGGTCCAAGTGCTATGGACATAGTCCTGTTGTCAGGAGGTTGACAGACTAGTGGCAGTCTGTTGGTAAAATAGACAACTAATGTAATAGTTATGATCCACTGTTATATAGGAGAGGTAAGTAAAGGATGTGTGGGGCCTATACCTGTGCCAATTTTGAGGGATCTGAGACACATCCGTTAAAAAAAATGTGTTTATTATATATTTGTGTAGATAATATATACTTTATAATATATAAAAATGTAGGTAACAGGGCAACAGTGGCTTAGTGGTAGAATTCTCGCCTGCCATGCTGGAGACCCAGGTTTGGTTCCTGGTGCCTGCCATGTAAAAAAAAAAAAAAAAATACATACATATATATATATATATATATAGATAGATAGATAGATAGATAGATAGATAGATAGATAGATAGATAGATACGTGTGTGTGTGTGTGTGTGTGTGTGTAGGTAATAAATAAACATTTATTTAAGCTAAGATCTGTAAGATAATCTAAGAGAGAAATGGGGAGAATAATAGAGGACAGAGATTAAATTGATATTCCTTTATATTTTCTAAGGGTTTTATTTTTTCTTAAAAATGTGCTTATTAAGAAATATTTAATATTAATAAAAGCAAATTTACTATTTAGGCAAGTTACAGAAAGTAATAATGAAATCACCACCTGTGAACTCATTTTAGAAATAGAATACTATCAATATTTTTGAAGTTTCCTATGTATTCTTCTCTGGCCTTATCCTCTGCCTCTCTGTAAAGGTTTTTTTTTTTTTTTGTTTGTTATTTATTTTTAGTCTATGTTTTACTCATCTGTCGATAGGGTAGATAAAAGGAGCATCAGACAACAAGGTTTTCACAGTCCCACTGTCACATTTCTACAAAGGTTTTTAATGTAATTCCAGGCAAAATCCCAGTGAGACCTTGGCAGAATTACTGTGAAGTTAATTTGGATTTGAAAAACTCACAGCTTGTTATAAGTTGATAAATATCTATTAAAACACCAAAAAAATTGCCTGGCAAATTGAACAGGTAGAATTATGAAAAGAAAATTTTGACAAACAGAAGTAATGGGAGAGTTTCCTTATAAGTTATTAAAACATGATGAAGCAATGGAAACAATATTAGTTTCCTCATGGTAAAGGAGATGTTTTGCAAATTAGAGGCGAAAGGTATGATTATTGAAAAAATTCTGTTGAGGCAGTTGTCCAGCCGTATATCCAGTGCATTTTAGATGGATTAAACATTTTTTAAAATTTATTTATTTTTTATTTATGATACATAACCACATACAAACAGTATCATATGATCATGTCTGTTCTTGTTATATAATCAATAACTCACACTATCATCACATAGTTGTGTGTTCATCATCATCATTTCTTAGAACATCTGCATCACTTCAGATACAGCAATAAAAAGGAAACAGAAAAAAATTCATACATACCATACCCCTTACCCCTCCCCTTCACTGATCACCAACATTTCAATCTACTCAATTTATTTTAACACTTGTTCCCCCTGTTATTTATTTGTTTTTAATCCATATGTTTCACTTGTCCATCGATAAGGTATACAAAAGGAGCATCAGACACAAGGCTCTCACAACCACACAGTCACACTGCGACAGCCATATCATTATACAGTTATCTTCAAGAAACATGGCCACCAGAGCACAGCTCCACATTTTCAGGCAGTTCCCTTTAGCCTCTCCATTACACCTTAACTAAACAGGTGAGATCTATTTAATGCATAAGAATAACCTCCAGGATAACCTCTAGACTCTTTGGAATCTTTCAGCCATTGACGCTTTATTTTGTCTCATTTTGCTCATCCCCCTTTTGGTCTAGAAGATTTTTTCAATCCCTTAATGCTGAGTTCCAGCTCATTCTAGGATTTCTGTCTCACGTTCCAGGAAGGTCCACACCCCTGGGAGTCATGTCCCACGTAGAGAAGGGGGAGGGCAGTGAGTTTACTTGCTGTATTGGCCAGGAGAGAGAGGCCACATCTGAGCAACAGAAGAGGTTCTCTTGGGGGTGACTCTTAGGCTTACAGGATTAAGTTTCCTATGAAGAAACTCCAAGATTGGAAGCTCGGCCTATTGCTTTGGCTGTCCCCACGCCTGTGAAAATATCAATAATTCTCCACTTGGGGAAGTTAAATTTTCCCGCTTTCTCACCATTCCCCCTAGGGGACTCTGCACATACTTCCCTATTCACTGTTCAAATTGCTCTGGAATTTATCTGGGCATCATTCTGGACAAACCTACAAAATCTCATGCCCTATGCAAGGTTCCAAGTACTGTGGTGTTCGATTAAGCTGTCCACATAAGTTATATAAGGAAATGCACTAGTCAAAATATAAATTTTGTACCAAATAAACATTTTTTTGCTTGTCTCACACATACATTAAAGTTTTAAAATATTAATTACCATCTATTTTCAACACCCTGCATTATTGACATTGCTTTGTTCTTCCTCATGCAGAAACATTTTTAAATTAGTACATTTAGTCGCTGTCATACTCTCTAGGCATTCCTAGATTATACCATGTCAGTCTTTATTGTCTATCTTTCCTTCTGATTTCATTTGTGCCCCCAGGCCTCCTCCCTCTATCATTCTCACATTCAACTTCATTCAGTGTTCTAACATTATTGTATTACAGGTAGGTAGTATTGTGCTATCCATTTCTGAATTTTTACAAACTGTCCTGTTGCACAATCTGTATCCCTTCAGCTCCAATTACCCGAATGGATTAAATATTTTTTAAAAATATAAGAATGATAGGAGAAAATAGAGGCCAGTATATTATTAAGAGATCGAATGATAGATATTCCAAATGTATCATCAAAGTCAAAATCCATAAACAAATATTTTTTTAAGGGTGGTCTTAAACTCTCTGCATCAGAATGACCTGAAGATGCTTGTTAGAAATGTATGTTTTAGGGTCCTTTCTTGTACCTACAAAATAAATGTTGTGGGAATGAGGCCCAGAGATCTGGAATTTTCTTTTTAAAAGGGTCTCAGCTGATTTCTATGCACACTTAAATTTGAGAACTGCTGTCACAAATGAAAATATGGTAGCTATTAGCGATAATAATAACAATTACTGTTGGTGAGTGCTTATTATTTATTCAGCAGATGTGGGAAATAATATATAAACAGATAAATATTTAAATGTAATCCTCATATCAACTCTGTCTACATGTTATGTCATGGTATCCCCATTTTTTCAGATAAGGAAACAGTCTCAACAAAGTTAAATAATTTGCTGAAGGTCACATAGCTTAAGTGGTTGAGTCAAATTTTTAAATGCATTGTCTGACTCCAAGCTCCAGTTAGTATGGTACACTGCTTTCTAGATTTGACCACATGAAAGTGAAAAAAAAGAAATCTATAAAACACAACAGAAACACAGCAGAAAGGGATGTTACAAATAGGGAAAAATATCTGAAGCATTTATGACAGATAGAAACTTAATACTTGTATATACAAAAAGACCTTAAAAATTAATAGGTGAAAGAGGAATTCTTCAATAGAAAAATATAAAAAATGGTAAAATAGCAATTTATAAAAGATGAATAGAAATTGCCAAGAAAAAATGAAACAATTTTTGTTCTCACTTGTTATTAAGAGATCAAATGAAAACATATAGGTAGAGATTATTAAAAAAATTATAATACCCAGTAGTGTCAAGAACTGAATAAAATGGGTGCACACATACAGGTAATGAGAATGTAACTGGTACAGCCTCTCTGGAGGGACAATTTGGTAATATTTCTCAAGGTTCTTAAAAGTCTTCATATCCATTGACCCATCAAGACTATATATCTAAGAATTTATTTTAAGGAATGTCAGAGATGTACATAAAGATTTAAAATGAATTTCATCATGACTTCTTTTATAATAAAAACTAGAAATAGTTTATATTCTAATAAAAACTAGTCATTTATATTGCATAGTATGGAATTATTATTTCATAGAACAGTATTATTGTATTATATATTATTTGTTTTATATGACTGGCAGTAATTCTGTTCATGTAGATTAAACTGGCAACTTTTGCTTTGGGCTGCCAAGTTTTTTTTTTTTTTGGGCTGCCAAGTTTTGAGGCTGGGATTATATGGGCAATTACTTATTGTAGTAATACTCTGAAGATGCTAATTGAAACTGGTCTTAGAGCTGGTTATGGTAATAACTTTTCAAACAAAAGGAACTAAAGAATCAAGTTTAATATAGTCTTAGAATCTAAAAATATTGACCTGTTTTAATTGTTTTCCAGTTTGTGAGGTGGCAAAACTTAGCCTCAGGTTTATTTTCAAAGCTATCCTGATTTTTAAAAATCATTTTTAAACCAGCTGATGTAATTGTTAATTCATGCCATTAGCCTCTTGTAGACTGAGTGGAAATTTAAACTTGAAACCTTTTCTTCTTTAGGAAGAATTACAGCTTCACAGTCCCTTAACTGAAACTATTTTTACCATATATTAACTTTCTGGGGCAGTGATTGCTACTCTTTTTGTTATGGACATTTGCACATATACCAGAAGAAGTGAGAATAGTAAAATGAAATCCCATGTATCCATCTTCCAGCTTCAATAATTATCATCACGTTAACATGTTTTCATCTTTCCACTTTAACAAATTTTTTAGAATATTTTAAAGCAGATCATAGATATGTCATTTCATATAAAAATGTTTCAGTATACATCTCTAACAGATAAGGATTTTTGGTTTTTATATAACCACCATGTAATTAATAATTAATATACCAAACATAATTAATATAAATTTGTAATTTTATATTACAATGAGGTCATCTAACACCTCGTTCAGTTTTACATTTCTTCAGTTATCTAAAAATTTTTTTGATACAATTGGAAATTCAGAATTTACTAAAATAATTTATAAAATAGAAAAGTGAAAGGGTGCCGGTTTGCTTTACAGTATAGGTTCTAATGAAGAAAAATTTTTTAACTTAATTTTGAAGTAATTTCAAGTTTACAGGATAGTTGCAAAAATAATCCAAACCCATACAGAAAACTCTAGAATGTCTTCCACCTAGATACCCAGATCCACCAATTTTAACATTTTGCCATATTATTCTATTTATCCACATAACTGTCTTTTTATTTTCTAAACATTTGAGAATAGGTTGTATAAAATTCTTGGTTGGCAGTTGTTTTCTTTTAGGACGTTAAATATTTTGGCTCACTACTTTCTTGCCTCCATCGTTTCTGATGAATAATTGGTACTTAATGTTATTAGGACTCCCTTGTACATAACAAGCTGATTTCCTCTTGCAGCTTTTAGAACTCTTTCCTTGTCCTTTGCATTTGACAGTTTGACTACTGTGTATCTCGGCATGCTTCTCTTCAAGTTTATCTTATTTGGAATTCTTTGGGCTTCTTGAATGTGCATATTTATGTCTTTCATTAAATTTTGGAAGTTTTCTGCCAATTTTAATTTGATTATTTCCTCTGTCCCTTTCTCTTTTCTCCTTCTGGGACTGCCAGGATGCATAAATTGGTAAGCTTCATGGTATCCCTCAGGTCTCTTAGGCTCTGTGCACTGTTGAAAGTTCTTTTTTATTTCTGCTTCTCAGCCTGAATCAATTGTCTTGTCTTTAAGTTCACTCTTCCTTCTGCCAGCTCCAATCTGCTGTTGAAATCTTCTAGGAAATTTTTCATTTTAGGTATTGTGGTCTCAACTCCAGTATTTCTGTTTAGTTCATTAAAAATTTTTCTGACTTTACTGATATTCTCATAGTGTTCAGTTGTTTTCCTTGTTATCTTTTGTTTCTTCATGCTTTCCTTTATTTCCTTGAGCATATTGAGGACCATTTTTTAAAACGTCTTTATCTGGTATGTCCGAGGTCTGATATTCTTTTTTTTTTTTTAATTTTTTATTAATTTAAAAAAAATTACAGAAAGAAACACAAACATTCCCAATATGTGATCATTCCATTCTACATATATAATCAGTAATTCACAATATCATCACATAGCTGCAGATTCATCATCCTTAGAACATTTGCATCAATTCAGAAAAAGAAACAAAAAGACAACAGAAAAAATGATATTCTTGTTGAAGGTTTCTGGATTTTTATCTTATGCCTTTGGGTGGGTCATCATTTCTTGTTTCCTTTTTGTTTTGTAATCTTTTGTTGCACATTGCACATTTTAATGTCTGTTCCTGAAGTTTGTATTCAGGTAATGAAACTATTGTGATTGCCTTGAGTGCTAGGAACAAACAAAAACGAAAAAAATCCAGTGCAAAAAACATCATTCAGGATGGGCCGTGGTGGCTCAGCAGGCAGAGTTCTTTTTTTTTGTCTTTTATCTATAAAATAGATTTGTAGATAAAAGACAAAAACAAAAGCAGAAACAAAAAAATTTTTCACAATCCTTGCAAATTGTCTCCTTGTTGGCTGGTGCTCTGCTTCAGAGCCCCTATCAAGATCGTCCTGAGGCAAATGTAAAAGTGCAAAGTCTTTTCTTTCTTTTCTGAGCCTGCATCTTATCCTGGGCTTGTGTTTGCTCAGGGGCCTTAGGAATGCCCTCCTTTAGAGGAATTCAGATGCATTTTCTACCCCCTATGAAATAGACTTTCTCATCCTCATCCTGTGTGCTATATTGTATTACTTAAAGCATGTAAATCCTTTGACTTCATTGTTTCTTACACTGCTTTAGCTCTGCCTGCTGTTTTATTTATCCATATAACAGTCTTTTTATTTTCTTCTGGCAGGTTCTGGCACTGCAAGTGTTTCCAGGTTCATTCTTTCAGGCTGTCACCTGATAGACTAACACTGACATACAGGGACCCCAGTAGCCACATATGGGTTTCACTGCTCCTCCAAAACAAGGTCAGGAAAGCACAATGAGTGCACAGGCCAGCTCCACCCTACACTGGAAAGGGTATAGGGAAGGGGCCATCAAAGGTATTACAAATTTTTTTTTTCAGCCATTTTTAAATTGCATTTTCTTGATTGGTCATGTGCCAAGTTATGCACTCTGTTTTCTGGAGTTTTGAGGAAGCTGGCTCTTGCACTTTTTGCTGGTTGTTGAAGGTTTCTGTTGGGAGGAATGGCAGCCGGGGGCGTCTTAGGCTCCCATCTTAGTCCTGTTTTTTTCCTTTCTCTTGTTTTTCTTTTTCCATAGGCAGGCACCGGGATCGAACCTGGGTCTCTGGCTTGGCAGGCGAGAACTCTGCCTGCTGAGCCACCGTGGCCTGCCCTTCTTTCTCTTTTTAATACCGTCACATTTTGTAGAAAAAGAGACATTTGTACTTGTAGAAAATAACCCACATTTTGCATTTATCTGAGTGCTCTTTTATGGAGTCAGTTAACTTGTTCTTTTATTTTTTGTGTGTCCTGTAAATTGATAATTACATCTAGAGACATAATTAGATTCAATTTTAGGGTTTTAGAGATGAGTACTTCAAAGTTGGTGCTGTATATTTCCCTTTGCCGCATAGTAAGAGGCATAACATCTGCTTGTCCCACTTTTAGTGATACTAAGATAGCTACATTGTTTCAGCTTGTTTCCTGTGTTACAAAGTTCTCTATTTATCTTTCACTTGATGAGCATAGCATCCATTGATGGTTGTTGCCCAGATCCAATATTTCATTAGAGGTTGCAAGATGAGGATTTTTCTCATTTATTTATTTATTAGCTGGAATTCTTTAGTAAAGAAGTGTTCTACCTCAACAGTTTAATTATTCTAAAAGCATAGTTTGTACTGGCAATGCAGGTTCAATGTTTGAGTCTTTCCTATCCTTTCTCACTTTTCAGAGTGAGTTGGTGTCCTAGCAATATCCAGTGGTGGCTGGTGTTTTCTTTTTTTTATTTTTAATCTACATGAACTCATGAATTTTCGTATCATTGATGTACTTAAATCAGTTGTTATTAGTATGTATTCTGACGGCCAATTTTTTTGATTGTAGGCCAATAGGAGCCCCTTCAAGTTTGATTTGAAAAGAACCATAGTTTTCCATCATTAATAGGTTACTGTTAACAGTTATTGATATGTGATATAAATTTATTTTATGTTACCTAGGCAATGAGGCAAATTTGAATACAAATTTGACTTGAAATAGTTAATAGTGAGTTGATCTTTAGTTATAAGCAGTGGTTTACTTGCTGCTAGATGAGCTATTTTCATAATGAAAGAAAGAAAACTGAAAAATGCTTTATTTTTGGTAACATTCAGGCCAGTCACAACAAAATAAGCTTGTAGTATATTTAATTAATGTTTTTTTTTAGCTGAAAAAATCTTCAATATTTTTCTGTATAGATTTGTTTTAATCAGGGTTTTGTAAGCTTATCACCCTTATCTGACTTTAAGAAATCCAGTCATCTGTTAATGTTTTGAAATAGAACTGAACAGTAAGACTAAAACTATGTATTGGGATATCAAAGTGTTTTTTTTTTTTTATTGTGAAAATTAACATATATACAAAAAAGCAATAAATTTAAAAGCATACTGCAATAATTAGTTATAGAACAGATTTCAGTGTTTGTTAAGGGTTATAGTTCCACAATTTTAGGTTTTACTTCTAGCTGCTCCAAGGAACTGGAGACTAAAAGAAATATCAACATAATGATTCAGCAATCATAGTCATTTGTTAAACCCTACCTTCTCTGTATAACTTCACCCTTGCCTTTGATCTTTCTCCCAATCTTTATGGTTGTTTGGGTTATGCCCATTCTAAATTTTTCATGTTGGAAGGGGTTGTCAATAATATGGGATAGGGGGATGGAACTAGTTGATATTAAGGAGAGACTGGCCTCTCTTGGTTTCAGGACTTACCTGACTTAGGAACCTGTCTGGAGATTTTAGGTTTCTGAAAAGTGCATGGTACCTTTGTAGAATCTCAGAGAAAGCTCTAGGTGTTCTTTAGAGTTGGCAGGAATGGTTTTGGTTGGGGTTTGGCAAGCCATGGTAAATAGCATTATCTAGCTGAAACTCGTGTAAAAGTAGCCTCCAGAATAGCCTCTCTCAGCCACTGATAGCTTATTTTGTTACCCTTCTTTTCCCCGTTTTAGTCAGGAGGGCATTATCGAGCCCACAGTGCCACAGCCAGGCTCATCCCTGGGAGTCATATCCCATGTTGCCAGGGAGGCTTTCACCCCTAGATATCATATTCCACGTAGTGGGGAGAGTAATGATTTTACTTGTGGAGTTGAACTTAGAGAGAGCGAGCAAGAGAGAGGCCACATCTTAGCAACAAAAGAGATCCTCCAAAAGAAACTCTTAGGCATGCTATAGATAGGCTTAACTTCTCTGCTGCATAAATAAGCGTCACAAGAGCAACAAGCCTCAAGATCACAGGCATGGCCTATTGACTTGGGAGTCCCTAATGTTTGAGACAGTATCAGGGGTTTCCCTGGTTGTAAAGGTTAATAGTTCCATGTTTTTTCTCCTGTCTCTCAAGGGACTTTGCCAATATTTTAAAATTATCTGCTCAACATACTCTCGGATGTCTCCGGGCATTACATTAAGCTATACAGAACTATAAACCCTTATTCCTATTCTGGGTTCTGTGTGTTTGGGTTCTTTAAATGATCTGTCTAGACAGATTAAGTTAGATTTTGTGCTACAGAAAATTTAGGTTTTGGACAAAATAAACCTCTCTTCCTTTGGTTTCATAGTGTAGGTTAAGTTCTGAAATACAGATAATGTCTTCCTTACCTCTGTATTCTGAGTTACCTTAGTTCCGACCCAGTCAGCTTCATTCTTACTTCTCACTGAAGCCAGATCTCTTTTTCAGTTTCTTTAATAGCTGTTGTATGTGGCAATGCTGACTTTCAGACCTGCAGAACTCCTATTCTGAGTCTTAGGAGTTACACAGATAACCATAGTTTCAGGGATATTCTAGGTTATGCATATATAGCACAGCATCTCAAAATTTAGAAGTGACAATTATAGTTCCAGACTAAATATGACTGCTATAAGAGCTTACAGTCTAGGCCCCAATTTTCTTGGAAGTATTTTCTAAATGTGACCATATAATATTTGCTCTTTTGTTTCTGGCTTGTTTTGCATCACATAATATTCCTCAGGTTTATTCACCTGAATGCCTCATGACTTTGCTCCTTTCTGTGGCAGCACAATATTTGATCGTATGTATACACCACAGTTCACCATTCTACTTCTCAGTCATTGTATCCTTCAGCTGCCTCCATCCATTGGACATCATGTATAATGTCCACGGTCGGCAGTCCATGTCTCACATTATCCTCACTTAGTTGTATAGTCATCAGCACTCTCAATTTTAGACAATTTTCATTGCTCCCAAGAGGAAAATAACTGATAAACACATCCTTACCCAATAAAAAATCCAAACCGCCCCTTAACTCTTATCCTCCACCCCCCAGTTATTTATACCTGGTGTTGTGGTGGTACTGGTGATGTCTTCCTGTTAAACAAAGCCCATAGCCTCCAATAGTAGTTTTCCCCCATACTCCGATGTTATTTACTCTTTGTACATGATTCATACCTTTGAAATAGTTCATGCAATAACTTATTTATATTTGTAGTGTTAATTGGTGGGATACAAGGCTCTATACAACCCCTTTCAATCATGTTCACGTTCAGTATGGTGACTATGACTCACTAATGAACTGCCTTCACTTCTGTCCATTCCCTTACATTTAAGTTTAGCCTTAGCTAGCTGTTTACTCATCTCTAGCTTCTGAGTATTTTTAGGTCCCCTATATTCTGTATTATAAGCCTCTGAATTTACCTTTACCGTGGTCATAACAGCAAAATCAAACATCATCTATCCTTTTGTGTTTGGCTTATTTCACTCAACACTATGTCCTCAAGGTTCATCCATGTTGTCACCTGCTACAGGACGTCATTTTGTCTTACTGCTGCATAATATTCCATCATATGTATATACACATTTTGTTTATCCATTCATCTGTTATGGGCACTTGGAATGTTTCCATCTTTTAGCAATTGTGAATAATGCTGCTGTGAATGCTGATGTGCAGTCTGTTTGTGTCACTGCTTTCAGCTCTTCTGGATATATACCAAGTAGTGGTATTGTCGGGGCAACTCAATATTTAGTTTTTAAAGGAACTGCCAGTTTGACTTCCATAGTGGCTGTACCATTATACATTCCTACTTGCAGTGCATAAGTGTCCCAATTTCTCCACATCCTTCCCAACATTTGTGGTTTCCTGTTTGTTTAATAGCAGACATTTTTATAAGTGTGAGGGGGGTATCTCATTGTTATCTTGATCTGCATTTCCCTGATACCTGATGAAAATGAGCATCTCTTCATGTACTTTTTAGCCATCTGAATTTGCTCTTTAGAAAAATGTCTATTCATATTTTTAGCCCATATTTATAGTTGGGTTGTTCTTTTATTGTTGAGTTATATGATTTTTTTTATATATACAGGAAAATGTTTTGAAATATAACTGAACGATAAGACTAAACGTTGATATTGGCATATCAAAGAATTTTAGAAGAGTAACAGTACTTTCTTAGCTTGTATATCTTAATTTAATCATTTAATTGATAATTCTTACATTTCCTATTCACAAAAATTTCTACTTAATCTCTCTAGAATAAGAATTGGGTACCAAAACAATAGTGATTTAGTTAAGAATCATATCTAAAGTTAAAATATTTGATGCTTATATTGGTCTGAAGTACAAGGTGGGAAGGAAATTTACATACTGGGTTAAAGTACAGTGTGAATAAAAACATCTTTACAGTTAACATCTTTGTTGACTATTTTGAGGAACCTTTTCTTACAAAGCAAGGAGATAATAGAATTTGTAAGATTTTCATGATGATAGCTGTTTGTTTCTTAGCTGTGTCTTTTTTTGTTTTAGACTGATTGCTTTCTTTATTCTTTATCTCATCCCTTCAGAAGCGTCATTTCAATACATGCTTTCTCTTTTTTATTGTCAGCCTCTTTTAATTAACTAGATTCTTCTCAGCATTTCTAGACCTTTTGTTGAAAGAGAGGCTTGGAAAAAACCTGTATTTTTCTGTTTTACATTCCTCTTCCCCTTCTCAGACTGACTTTTTGCTGGAGTCTGTACTTGAATCTATTTATCCCCAATATTCAATTCATTGCAATCTGGAGTCCTCCCTCAGCATTCTTAAATTGTGACTTTCATTTCTAATCATTATGTAACATATAAGCAGTTGAGTTATTTGTATCTTGAAACTTCCTCTTTTTTTGGTGTGCCTGAACCTGTGTTCTCTTTTTGCTCTTAACCCTACAATAATTCATTCTCAGTATATGTTCTTTTACAAACTTTCTTTCCCCACCTATTCTTTTTTTTTTTAACAGGCTTTAAAAAAAACTTTTTATATTGAAATACTTTTCAAACTTATAGGACAGTATCAAAAATAATACAAACTTCATACAGAGATCTCTACTAGACCTCTAGCTCCCCAGATACCCAGATCCACCAATTTTAACACTTGGCCACATTTGCTGTGTCATTCTGTCTGTTTATTCATCCATCCATCCATCCATCCATCCATCAGTCCGCCTATTTCTCAATCCATTTTCTGAACACTTAAGTGATTAAGTTGTATGCATCATGTACCTTGAATGCTTAATACTTCCAAGTACATTTCCTGAGAACAAGGATATTCACTTATGTAACCACCTGGGTACAGTTATCAAGTTCAAGAAATTTTATATTGATATAAAGTGCACAGTCTATATTCTGGTTTTTTCACATGTTCCAATAATGTCTTTTTGAACTTTTGCTAGATCTCATCTAGGATCATGTATTGCCTTTAATTGTTATCATCTCTTTAGTTGCTCTGGCTTCCTTTTTTTCATTGTGGAAATATGTATACAACATAAATGTTCTCATCTCAGTCATTCCCAAGCACACCATTCATGGGATTAATCGCATTCACAAAGTTGTGGTATCCTTTCCATTTTATGTTATTAAAACTGTCCCATATCCCCAAACAGATATGGTAATACATTAACTCCTCATTCCCCCTGTCCTCCACCCCTGGCAACCAGTACTCTAAATTCTGTCTCTATGAACTTGCATATTCTCCAGTATTTTCTTTGTAGTTACCATGGGGATTAAATTTAATATCCTAAATCTATAACAGTCTCATTTGCTTGGATGTCAACTTAACTTCCATTGTATATGCACACTATATTCTGATATCCTTCCATCCCCCCACCTTTATATAGTCTTGTCAGAAATTACCTATTTATACCAAACCATTACATCATCATTACATTTTACATGTTTGCCTTTTAGGTCCTATAGGAAGTAAAAAATAGAGTTACAAACCAAACATACAATAGAACTGGTATTTGTATTTACCCATGTTATTACCCTCACTGGATGTCTTTATTTCTTCATGTAACTTTGACCTATCGACTCTTGTTCTTTCCTTTCAACCTACAGCACTCTCTTTCACATCTCTCATAGGGCCAATTACTAGTGGTGAAGAACTTCTTCAGCTTTTGTTTATCTGGAGATGTCTTAATTTCTCTCTCATTTCTGAAAGATGCTATTCCTGGATATAGAATTCTTGGTTGGCAATTTTTTGTTGTCATCACTTTAAATATGTCATCCCACTGCCTTCTTGCCTGTATGGTTTCCTATGAGAAATCTTATCGCGGCCCCCTTATATCTGTCATGTTGCTTTTCTCTTGTGGCTTTTAGAAATTTCTTTGTCTTTGACACTTAATAGTTTGATTAAAATATACTGTGATATGGGTCTATGTGAATTTATCTTGTTTGGAATTCTTTGAGAGTCTTTGATGTGTAAATTCATGTCTTTTGTTAAGTTTGGGAAATATTTGGTCTTTATTTCTTTGAATATTTTATCTCAGTTCTTCTGGAACACTCATAATATGTATATTGGTATGATTGATGGTGTCCTACAAGTTCCTCAGGCTCTTTTCACTTTTCTTCATTCTTCTTTCTGCTCCTCAGACTGACTGATTTCAAATGTCTTGTCTTCAAGTTCAGATTCTGTCTTCTACATGGTCCAGTCTGCTGTTAAACCCCTTTAGGGAATTTTTAATTCAGTTACTGTGATTTTCAGCTCTGTTTAGTTCCCTTTCATGATTTTCATCTTCCTATTGATATTCTCTCTGTGTTCTTGTGTCGTTTTCCTGATTTCCTTCAGTTCTTTGTTCATGTTTTCATTTAGCTCTTTGAGCATACTTTAGATAGTTTTTAAAATATCTTTGGTGTATCCTAGGTGTGGCCTTCCTCACTGAAAGTTTCTAATGCTTTAATCTTTTCCTTTGCCCGGACAATCATGTACTGTTTTTTTTTTTTTTTTTTTTAATGTTTTTTTTAATTGTAAAATATAACATATGTACAAAAAAGCAATAAATTTAGAAGTACATTTTGACAAGTAGTTATAGAGAAGATTTTAAAGTTTGGTATGGGTTGCAGTTCTACGATTTTTTTGTTTTTTTCTTCTAGCTGCTTCAAGACACTGGAGACCAACAGCCATATCAATATAATGATTCAGCAGTCATACTCATTTGTTAAATCCTTCCTTCTCTGTTATACTCCTTTTCTTTAAATAGCATGTATACATAAAAGCATTAAATTTCAAAGTACATTGCAATACTTAGTTGTAGAACAGATTTCAGAGTTTGGTATGAGTTACAATTCCACAATTTTAGGTTTTTATTTCTAGTTGCTCTAAGATATTGGAGGCTAAAACAGGTATCAGCATAGTGATTCAGCATTTATACTCATTTGTTAAACCTAACCTTCTCTGAATAACTCCAACATCATCTTTGATCTTTGATCTTTCTCCTACTCTTTAGGAGTATTTGAGCTATGCCCATTCTAACTTTTTCATATTGGAAGGAGCTGTTGATAATATGGTATGGGGGATGGAATTAGCTGATATTCTGGAAGGGCTGACCCCTCTGCATTTCAGGACTTATCAGGTACCCATTCAAAGGTTGTAGGTTTGGTAAAGTTAAGCTAGTACATGGAGCCTTTGTAGAATCGTATATAATGCCCTAGGATTGGCAGTGATGGTTTTGTGTAGTTTGGCAGGTTATGCTAGATAACAATGTCTAACTGAAGCATGCATGAAAGTGACCTCCAGTGTAGCCTCTGGACTCTATTTGAGCTCTCTCAGCCACTGATACCTTATTTGTTACACTTCTTTTCCCCCTGTTTGTAAGGATGGCATTGTTGATCCACTGTGCCAGGGCGAGGCTCAACCCAGAGTCATGTCCCACGTAGAGGGGAGGGCAGTGGTTTCACTTGCGGAGTTGGGCTTAGAGAGAGAAAGAGGTCCTCCAGAAGTAACTCTTAGGCATACCTATAGGTAGACTAAGCTTATTCACTACATACATAAGCTTCACAGTAGCAAGCCTCAAGATCAAGGGCTTGGCCTATTGATTTGGGAGTCCCTCATGTTTGACACAGTGTCAGGGTTTTGCCCAATAGTAAAGTTTAATAGTTACATATTTTTTCTCCCACCCCTCAAAGGACTTTGTCAATACCTTTTTATTATCTGCTTAATATAATCTGGGATGTATCCAGGCATTACATTAAGCTATACAAGATTAAAGAAGGCCCTCATTCTTATTCTGGGCTCCCTGTGTTTGGATTATTTAAATGATCTATCCAGACAGGTTGAGTTAGATTATGTGCTACAGAAAATTTAGGTTCTGGACATGATTAAACTTTTTTCCTTTAGTCTCAAAGAGTAGGTGAAGTTCTAAAATATAGTCAATGTCTCCCTTACCCATGTAATCCCGACCTGATAGGCTTCATTTTAATCTCTAAATACCAGGTTATGCATATATAAAACAGCCCCTCAAAATCTAGAAATGACAGTTACCACTCTGGGCTAAATGTGAGAGCTTACAATCTAGGCCCCAGTTTTCTTGTAATTTTTTTTTTTTTTGCATGGGCAGGTGCTGGGAATTGAACCCGGTTCTCTGCCATGGCAGGTGAGAATTCTGCCACTGAGCCACTGTTGCACCACTGTCTTATAAGTCTTTTTTAAATGAGATCATACAATATTTGCTCTTTTGTTTCTGGTTTATTTTGCCTCAGCAAATGTCCTATAGGTTCATTCACATAGTTGCATGCGTTGCAACTTTGTTCCTTTTTGTAGCAGCACCACTGTTCGCTCATGTGTTTACACCATCATTTACCAATCTACTTCTCAGTCAGTGTGTCTTTGAGCCACCTCCATCTAATGAGCCTCATGTTTTTGTCCAAAGTCAACAGTCCATCAGTACTCTCAATTTATATAATTTCAGTGTTCCCAAGAGAAAGATAGCCAATAAATATACCCTCACCAAATAGAAAATCCAAACCTCCTCCTAAATCTTGTCTCTTCCCCCATTATTTACCCCTGGCATTGCTGTAGTACCGTTGATGTTTTCCTGTTAAAATATAGCCCATAGCATGCATTAGCATCTTTCTCCCTGTACCCTGAAATTATACACTTTGCAGTATAATTTGCATTATAGCTTTGCAGTAGTTCATGCAAGAACTTTTTTATATTTGTAGTGTTAATCAGTGGGACACGAGTCTGTACAACCCCTTTCAATCATGTTCACCTTCAATATGGTAATATTATGTATAGATCCACTAGTGAACTGCCTACACTCCTATCTATTCCCTTTACAATTCAGTTCAGCCTCCTTTTCAAACCATTCACCCATCTCAAACTTCTGTGTATCTCTAGGTCCCCTATATTCTATATTATAAGCCACTGATTTTACCTTTCCCATGTTTGTATCTGACATATTTCACTCAACATTATGTCCTCAAGGCTTATCCATATTTTAAGGTTCAGGACGTCATTTCATCTTATTGCTGCATAATATTCTATCGTATGTATATACCACATCTTGTTAATCCACTTATCTGATGGGCACCTGGATTGCCTCCATCCCTTGGTGATTGTGATTTTGCCACAAAATCTGTTTGTGTCAGTGTTTCAGCTCTTCTGGGTATGTACCAAGTAGTGGTATTGCCAGGCCATAGGGCAAGTTGATATTTAATTTACTAAGGACCCACCAGACTGTCTTCCATTGTGGCTGTACCATTATACATTCCCACCAGCAGTGCATATTGTTCCAATATCTCCATATCCTCTCCAACATTTGTAGTTTCCTGTTTAATAGCTGCCACTCTTATAGGTGTGAGGTGGTATCTCATTGTAGTCTTGTTCTGCATTTCCCTTATAGCTAATGACAATGAGCATCTCTTTGTGTGCTTTTTAACCATCTGTATTTGCTCTTCAGAAAAATGCCTATTCATATCTTTAGCCTACTTTATAATTGGATTGCTTGTTCTTTTGTTGTTGAGTTTTATGATTTCTTTACCTATACAGGATATCAAACCTTTATCTGATGTATGATTTCCAAATATTTCTCCCATTGATTTGGCTGCCTCTTCACCTTTTTGACAGTCTTTGTTTGTTTGTTTTATCTTGTTTTTTGCATGAGCAGGCACCAAAAATTGAACCCAGGTCTCTGGCATGGCAGGCGAGAATTCTGCCACTGAGCCAGCCTTGACAAAGTCTTTTGAGGCGCAAAAGTACTTGATTTTGCGGAATTCCCATATATCTATTGTTTTCTTTTGTTGATTGCACTTTCGATGTGAAGTTAAGGACGCTACCTCCTATTCCTAGGTCTTGAAGATGTTTCCCTTCCTTTTCTTCTAGGAGCTTTATAGTACTGTTCTTATATTTAGGTGTTTGATCCAATTTTAGTTAATTTTTGTATAGGATGTAAGGCAAGGATTCTCTTTCAGTCTTCTAGCTATTGATAACCAGTTCTCTCATGCCCATTTATTGAAAATAGTATTTTGTCCCAGTTCAGTGGATTTGGGGGCCTTGTCAGAGATTAGTTTACCATAGATTTGGTGGTCTATTTCTGGGCTCTCAGTTCGATTCCATTTGTCAGTACTTCTGTCTTTGAGCCATACCATGCTGTTTTGACAAGTGTGACTTTATAATAAGCTTTAAAATCAGGGAGTATTAATCCTCCCACTTTATTCTTCTTTTTTAGGATGTTTTTACTATTTGGGGTCTCTTTCTCTTCCAGATGAATTTGGTAGCTAGCTTTTCCAAGTCTTCAAAGTAAGTTGTTGGAATTTTGAATGGTACTGCATTGAATCTCTACATCAATTTGGGTAGAATTGACTTCTTAACTACATTCAACTTTCCTATCCATGAGCATGGAATGTTTTCCCACCTGTTTAGATCTTCTTTGATTTCCTTTTACAATGTTATAAGCAAGTCATCCGTGTTGTACATAACTTGCACATAACATTAAGTCCTCTGTGTTATACATAACTTGTACATGACAATGTTATGTACAAGTTCTCTATGTACAAGTCCTTTACATCCCTAGTTAAGTTCATCCTAGATACTTGATTCTTTTAGTTGCTATTTTGAATGGCATTTTTTCCTTAATTGACTCCTTGGTTAGGTCTTTGCTTGTGTATAGAAACATTACTGATTTATGCACGTTAATTTTATATCCCGCCACTTTGCTGCATTTGTTTTTTAGCTCAAGTAATTTTGTTGCAAATTTCTCAGGATTTTCCGAGTATAGTTATGTCGTCTGCAAATAATGAGAGTTTTACTATTTCCTGTCTAACTTGGATGCATTTCATTTCTTTTTCCTGCCTGATTGCTCTCACCAGAACTTCTAGCACACTGTTGAATAATAGTGGTGACAAAGGACATCCTTGTCTTGTTCCCATCCCTAGGAAAAAAGTTTTCAGCCTTCACCATTGAGTACGATGCTGGCTATGGATTTTTCACATATTCCTTTTATCATATTGAGGAACTTACCTTGAATTCCTACCTTTTGAAGTGTTTTTATCAGAAAAGAGTGTTAAATTTTGTTGAATGCTTTTTTGAGCTTCAATTGAGATGATCATATGATCTTTCCCTTTCAATTTGTTAATGTGCTGTATTACATTAGCTGATTTTCTTGTGTTGAACCATCCTTGCATGCCTGGTATAAACCCCACTTGGTTGTGGTGTATAATACTTTTAATGTGCTGTTGGATTTGATTTGCTAAATTTTTTTTGTAGCTTTTTTATTGTATAGTATAACATACATACAAAGCAAAGAATAGAAAAGCAGTAGTTTTCAAAGCACTCTTCAAAAAATGGCTGCAGGATAGATTCCAGTGTTTGTCATGGGCTACCATACGATCCTCTCATATTTTTCCTTCTCGCTGCTCCAGAATGTAGGAGGCTAGAGGGCTTAAATATTTTTTTTATCATTGCAGTTGGCTTTTTTTTCCTTCTTTTTTTGTGAACAATAACATATACACAGAAAAGGTATAATTTTCAAAACACAGCACCGCAATTAGTTGTAGAACATATTTCAGACTTTGACATGGATTACAATTTCACAATTTTAGGTTTTACTTCTAGCTGCTCAAAAATACTGGAGACTAAAAGAGATATCAATTTAATGATTCAGTATTATATTCATTTGTTAAGTCGTATCTTCTATGTATAATTCCACCATTACCTTTGATCTTTCCATCCCTTTCTTTTGGGGTGTTTTCACTATGGTAGTTCTTAGTTTTTCATATTGCAAGGGTCTTTCACTAATATGGGGCAGGGAGGTGGAACTGTCTGATGTTCTGGACAGGCTGGGCTAGGTTTCAGGGACTTATCTGGCCCAGGGACCCATCTGGAGGTCGTAGGTTTCTGGAAAGTTACTCTAGTGCATGGAACATTTGTGGAATCTTATATATTGCCTTAGGTGTTCTTTAGGATTGGCTGGAATGGTCCTGGTTGGGTGTTGGCAGGTTATGGTAGGTAGCAAGGTCTACCTGAAGCTTGTGTAAGAGCAACCTCCAGAGTAGCCTGTCAACTCTATTTGAACTCTCTCTGCCACTGATACTTTATTAATTATACTTCTTTTCCCCTCTTTTGGTCAGGATGTAATTGTTGATCCCATGGTGCCAGGTCTGGATTCATCCTGGGAGTCCTCTCCCACATCGTCAGGAAGACTTTCACCCCTGGATGTCATGTCCCACATAGTGGGGAGGCCAGTGATTTCACTTGCAGAGTTGGGCTTGGAGAGACTAAGGCCCCATCTGTGCAACAACAGAGGTCCTCCAGAAGTAACTCTTAGGCATGCCTGTGGGTAGTCTAAGCTTCTCTGCTACCTACATAAGCTTCACAAGAGTAAGCCTCATGATCAGGAGCATGACCTATTGATTTGGGTGTCCCTAAAGTTTGACAGTATCAGGGGATTCCCTGATGGTAAGGTTTAATAGTTCCATATTCTTTCTCCCCTCCCTCAGGGACTTTGCTGATACTTTTTGATTATCTGCTTAATATACTCTAGGATAGTTTTCAGGCATTACAATAATCAATACAGGATTAAAGGATCTCTTTCTTATTCTGTGCTTCCTGTGTTTCAGTTGTTGAAATGAGCTGTACAGGTAGGTTGAATTAGATTATGCTCTACAGAAAATTTCAGTTCCAGATCAAATAAAACTTTCTTCCATTGGTCTCAAAGACTATGTGTGGTTCTAAAATACAGACACTGTCTTCCTTACCCCTGTGTTCTGAATTACTTTAACCCCAATCTGTTCGGCTTTGTTCTTATCTTTAAATATTAGGTTATATATATAAAGCAGCTTCTCAAAATGCAGAAATAATCACCACTCCGGACTTAATGTGTCTGCTCTAAAAGCTTACAACTAGGCCCCTGTTTTCTTACAAGCATTTTCTAAAGGTGGCGATAGCATTGTTGTTTTTTTGTTTCTGACTTATTTTGTCTCACCAAATGTCCCACCCACATGGCCATTCACCTCTTTGCTTGCCTCACGACATTGTTCCTTTTTGTAACAGCACAACCTTCTGTCATAAGTATATAGCATTGTTTGCCAATCTAGTTCTCCGTCAGTGCATCCTTCAGCTACCTGCATTCATCAGGCGTCATGTAGAGGGCTGAAACTCCACTGTCCATTATCATTCTTAATTTTTGATAATTTCATTATTCCCAAGAGAGAGAAAACTAATAAGCATACCCTTGCCAAATAGGAAATCTAAACATCCTCTTCACCCTTGTCTCTCCCCTCACTATTTACCTTTGCTGTTGCTGTGGTAGTGCCGATGATTTCCTTTTCAGTATAGCTCATAGCATGTAATACCAGTTTTCCCCCTGTACCTTGGACTTAAACATACCTCTTTATGCAAGAATCATATCTTTCAAGTAATTCTTACAAGAACTCATTCATATTTCTAGTGTGAGTCAGTGGGACACGTAGGTGTATACAACCGCTTTCATTCTTGTTCATCTTCAATATGATAATATTACTTCTGGACCCACCAGAGAATCACCTTCGCTCCTATCTGTTCCCTTACATTGGAGTTCAACCTCATCAGCTAACGGTTCACCCATCTCTAGCTTCTATGTATCTCTAAGTCCCCTATATTCTGTATTATAAGCCTCTGATTATACCTTTACGCTGGTCATAAAAGTGGACTCGTACAGTATCTATCCTTTTGTGTCTGGGTAAACTTCTCTCAGCATATGTCCTCAAGGGTCATCCATTTTGTCATGTGCTTCAAGACTTCATTTTGTCTTACTGTTGCATAATATTCCATTGTATGTATATACCACATTTGCTGATCCACTCGTCTGTTGATGGGCATTTGGTTTGTTTCCATCTTTTGGCGATTGTGAATAATGCTGCTATGAACATTGGTGTGCAAAAAATGTCTGTGATGTTGCTTTCAGCTGTTCTGGGTATATACCAAGTAGTGCTATTGCTGGGTCATAGAGCAAGTCTATATTTAGTTTCCTAAGGAACTGCCAAACAGACTTTCATAGTGGCTGCACCATTATACACTCCCACCAGCAGTGCATAAGTGTCTTAGTTTCTCCACATCCTCTCCAACATTTATAGTTTCCTCATTGTTTAATAGCAGCCGTTCTTATAGGTGTGAGGTGGTATCTCATTGTAGTCTTGATCTGCATTTCCCTTATAGCCAGTGAAAATGAGCATCTTTTCATATGCTTTTGACTCATCTGTATTTGGTCTTCAGAAAAATGCCTATTCATATCTGTAGCCCATTTTATAATTGGGTTGTTTGTTCTTTTGTTGTTGAGTTGTGTGATTTCTTTGTATATACTGGAAATCAAAGCCTTGTCCGATATGTGATTTCCAAATAACTTCTCCCATTTAGTTGGCTGCCTCTTCATCTTTCTGACAAAGTCTTTTGAGATGCAGAAGCATTTGATTTTGAGGAGTTCCCATTGTTTTTTCTTTTGTTGCTTGTGCTTTGAGTGTAAAGTTTAGGAAGCTATCTGTTATTACTAGGTCTTGAAGATGTTTCCCTACATTTTCTTCTAGAAGCTTTATGGTGCTATTCTTTTACTTAGGTGTTTGATCCACTGTGAGTTCATTTTTGTGTAGGGTATAAATTAGGGGTCTTTCATTTTTTTGGTTATTGATATCCAGTTCTTCCATGCCCAATTATTGAAAAAACTATTTTGTCAAGTTCAGAGGATTTGGGGGCCTTGTCAAAAATCAGTTGGCCATAGATTTGGTGTTCTGTTTCTGCATTCTCAATTCAATTCCATTGGTCAGTGCTTTTGTCTTCGTGCCAGTATCATGCTCTTTTGACCACTGTGACTTTATAATAGGTTTTGAAGTCAGGGAGTGTTAATCTTCCCACTTTGTTCTTCTTTTTTTTTTTAGGATACTTTTAGCTATTTAGGGTCTCTTTCCCTTCCAGATGAATTTGGTAGTCATCTTTTCCAAATCTTCAAAGTAGGTAGTTGGAATTTTGATTGGTACTGTGTTGAGAATTGGCATCTTAACTATATTTAGCCTTCCTGTTTATGAGCAGGAAATGTTTTTCTACCTATTTAGATCTCCTTTGATTTCTTTTAGCAATGTTACATAGTTTTCTGTGTACAAGTCCTTTATGTCCCTAATTAAGTTGTCTAGTTTGTTGGCGTATAGTTGTTCATAGTATCCTTTTATGATTTCTTTTTAAAAATTTCTTCAGGGTCTGTGATAGTGGTTCCCCCTCTTGTTCATTTGCGTCCTCTCTTTTTTTCTTTGTCAGCCCTGCTAGTGGCCCACTGATTTTATTGATTTTCTTGAAGAACCAACTTTTGGTTTTATTGATTTTCTTTTCTGTATGTTGCATGGAGGGGGTCACTTTTCATTCTTTTTCCATGTGAGAATCCCATTATTGCAGCACAGTTTTTTGAATTTTTGTTTGTTTGTTTTGCTTTGTTTGTTTTGGGAAGTGCATGGGCCAGGTCAAACTTGGATCTCCTGCATGGCAGGCAAGAATTCTACCACTCAACTACCTGTGCACTCTTTGTTGATTCTTGCTATTGTTCTTTTGTTCTCCCATTCATTTAACTTTTCTTTAATCTTTGTTATTTCTCTTCTGTTTGCCTTGGGGTTAGTTTGCTGTTCTTTTTCAAGTTCTTCCAGGTGAGCAGTTAAGTCCTCAAGTTTTGCTCATTCTTTTTTTTTAAATATAGTATTTTAGGGCAATAAATTTCCCCTCAGTGTAGTCTTTGCTGCATCCCATAAGTTCTGATACATTGTATTCTAGTTTTCATTTGTATCCTGATAGCTACTGATTTCTCTAGGAATTTCTTCTTTGACCTATTAATTGTTTGAGTGTTAATTAATCTTCATATATTTTTTAAAGTTCTTGTTCTTTGGTGGTTAATGATTTCTAGCCTCACTCCATTGTGATCAGAGAAAGTGCACTGAATAATTTCATTGTTTTTAAATTTATAAAGACCCATTTTGTGCCCTAACATATGATCCATTCTGGAGAATGTTCCATGAGCACTAGAGGAGAGTGTATGTCCTAGTGTTTTGGAGTGTAATGACCTATGTATCTCTATTAGGTCTAATTCATTTATCAAATTGTTTAATTCTTCTATTTCCTTGTTGAGTCTCTGTCTGGTTGCTCTATATGTAGAGGAGGGTGGTATACTGAAGTCTTGTACTATTGTTGCTGAAACATCTGTTGCTCCCTTCAGTATTGCCAGTGTTTGTTCCATGTTCTTTGGAGGTCCTTGATTAGGAGTAGAGACATTTATGATTGTTATTTCTTCTTGGTTAACTGCCCCTTTTACTAATATATAGTGTCCTTTGTCTCTTATGATGTTTTTATATTTAAAGTCTATTTTTTCTGATTTTAGCATAGTTACTCCTGCTTTCTTTTGGTTACAGCTTTCATGAAACATCTTTTCCCATCCTTTTACTTTCAATCTCTTTGTATCCTTTTTTTAAAGATGAGTCTCTCGTAAGCAGCAAATAGCTGGACTATATTTCTTAATCCATTCTGTCAATCTGTATCCTTTAATTGGTAAATTTAGTCCATTAACATATAAAGTTATTACTTTAACGGTATTTATTGAATCTACCATCTTATCTTATGGATTTTATTTTTCAAATCTGTATGCTCGTTACTCTCTCTTTTTATCCTTTAGGTTACCCTTACTGGTACTCTTTAATTCTTTGTTGACCTCCAGGCCTCCCTCCACTGTCTTTTTTTTTTTTTTCAGCCAACAGAACTCCCTTCAGTATTTCTTGTAGAGCTGGTCTCTTGTTGACTGTTGACATATGCTCTCAACCTGTTTGTTTGTGAAAATTTTAATCTCTCTCTCAATTTTGAAGACAAATTTGGGTGGATATCGAATTATTGGCTGGAAGTGTTTCTCTTCTTTATTTAAGATCTTTTAGGATCTTAAATATATCGTACCATTGCCTTCTTGCCTCCATAGTGCCTGTTAGGTAGTCTGAACTAAGTCTCATGTGATTTCACTTGTATGTAGTAGTGGTTACTCTTGTTGACTTTAACTATTCTAATGTGTGTGTAGTGAGATCTCACTGTGATTTAATTTACATTTTCCTGATAGTGATGTTGAAAATCTATTTTTTGTGCTTCTTGGCCATTTACGTGTCTTCTTTTGTAAAGTGTCTGTTCATATCTTTTACCCAGTTTTAAATAAATGGTTTTGTTGTCTTACTATTGAATTGTCAGAGTTCTTTATATATTCTGGATACAAATTCTGCATCAGATATATGTATTGCAAGTATTTTCTGTGGCTGGTGTATATATTTTCTTAATGGTGTGGTTCAAAGATTAAGATTTTTATGTAGTATGATTTTTCAATATTTCCTTTTATTTGTGTGTTTAATGTAAGAAATCTTTTCCTACCACAGGGTTGTAAAAATTTTCTCCTGTGTATTTTTAGAAGTTCTGTAATCTAGTTTTTAGTTTAGTTCTATATTTGATTTTGGGTATAATCTATCAGGATGATTTTTATACACAGAGAAGAGTGCTTGTAAAGGAGAACCTTAAAAATAAATATACTGTAAATGTCGATGTATCCTTTAGTTAACCAGAAATGATAGGTAAAGTTTCGTTTTGAGGTTTGTAGGAGAGTGAGTTCACCTGGCTGCAAAGTTGTGATTTTAATAATGTCCACTATGTGTGTTTTTTTTTTTTTTTTAACATGGGCAGTCTCTGGAAATCAAACCCAGGTCTCTGCCATGGCAGACAAGAATTCTGCCACTGAGCCACCATTGCACCACCCCACCATGTTGTTTTTAATTACTGTTTTCCAGGTAGTTAAAATGATTTTAAAAAGGGAATTTAAATCAGTCATTTTTGTCATTTTATGAAGTTCATTTGCAATTCTTCAGAATATAGAGGCAGGATCATACTGTTCTTGGATATGTCTTGGAAGAGGATTTAGGAAAAATAAATTTCCTTTTCTCAGCAGATTTATTTTTTTCAAAAAATGTATTTGGAAAGATTCTAAGCTATTTAAAATATGCAGTCATTGGGTTTCTAGAGAACTTCAGAGTAGTTTTATTTTTCTTTTGTTGTTTTATTTTTTTGTAGACGTCAATTTGTTTGATTCCATTCAGCTAATGTCAAACCTCTGATTAGTGCATTTCCCATTAATTTCTATTCTTTATTCTAGTTCTGGATATTTTTAAAAATATGATTTGACTGTCTTACAGGTATGTGTCATTGAGCACAAAGAGGACCATCCTTTTACTGAAACATTCACAGTCTGGGTCAGAAGTATTTGTGTGTTTGGCATTAGAGTTGTTTATTTGATGGAAATATCTAATTTAAAATGCTTGGAATCTTTTAGTTAAGAGAAACTGTTAGACAGGAAAAGTGTTTAACTGAGAAAACAATATATTACAATTAAATTTCTAGCTCTGGCTATAAATTTGACTCTAAGCAACTTTAACTGACAAGTTTATAGTAGTTTTAAGATAGGGTATTTCAAGTTTTTTTTTTACTGTATTTTATTTCATTATTATTTAAAAAAATATATTTTTATTGTGACATCTCCACACATATAGTCCATCCAAAGCATAAAATCAGTGGCTCACAGTGTCATCACATAGTTGTGTATTCATCACCATGATTATTTTTACAACATTTGCATCATTCCAGGAAAAGAAATAAAAAGAAAAAACTTATACATCCTAAACTCCTTACTCCTTCCTCTCTTTAACCATTTGTATTTTAACCTACCCATTTTTTTTGCCCTGTATCCCATCCCCCCTATTATTTATTTATTTATTTTCTGTAGTTTTTTTTTTTTTAAACTCTTCTGTCCATTTCCCATTTGGGAGCATCAGACCCAAGGTTTTCACAATTACATGGTCACATTGTAAGAGCTATATAATTATACAATCCCCTTCAAGAATCAAGGCTACTGAAATACAGTTAAACAGTTTTAGATACTTCCCTTTAGCCAGTCCAATACACTATAAACTAAAGCAGAATATCTATATAATACATAAGAATACCCTTGAGGATAATCTCTTGACTCTGTTTTAAATCTCTCAGCCACTGAAACTTTATTTTGTCTCATTTCTCTCTTTCCCCTTTTGGTCAAGAAGGCTTTCTCAATTCCTTGATGCTGGGTCCTGGCTCATCCTGGGAGTTCTGTCCCACAGTGCCAGGGAGAGTTATGCCCCTGGGAATCATGTCCCACATAACTGGGTAAGGCAGTTAGTTCACCCGTGGATTTGGCTTAGAGAGAGAGGCCACATCTGAGCAACAAAAGAAGTTCTCTAGGGGGTGACTCTTAGGACTAATTTTATGTAGGCTTAGCCTATCCTTTGCTGGGATAAGTTTCATAGGAACAAACTCCAAGATTGAGGGTGTGGCCTATTGATTTAGTTGTCCCCATTGCTTAAAGGAATTCTCCAAATGGGGAAGTTGAATTTTCCCTGTCTCCCCATTCCCCCAAAGGGACTTTGCAAATACTTCTTTAGTCACTGTTCAACAAGTCACTTTGGAATTTATTGGAGCATCACACTAACCTGGACAAAACAATGAGATCTCATGCCCTAGTCAAGATTCCATGTACTGGTGGTATTCAACTAAACTGACCATATATGTTAAATTAGGTAATGCACTACCCAAAATATAAATTTTGTATTAAATAAAATCTCTTCCTTTGGTCTCATACAGAAGTTGAAGTTTTAAAACATGGACCATCTCATCCCTTTTTATGTAGCTATTTTATAAAAGTTATTTAAATGTTTTGATTGCAGGTTGAAATTTCAAAGTAAAATGTGGCACGTGAAGTGATTTATTAATTTTTAAAACAATTAATAAAAGCTGTTTTATTTTCTAGGTGTTCATTGTACCCATGGTTTCAACCGCACTGGTTTTCTCATATGTGCCTTTTTGGTGGAGAAAATGGATTGGAGGTATTTGCTTCCTATTTTAATGGATAAGAATATGATTACTAATTAAAAATTTTTATATTGATATTTTAGTGTCAGCATTTATTTTGCCAAGTTTTTGGTGGACTCAGTAGCACTTAAATTGAGCGCTTATGTATTCCATATGTATTTTTCCAGATTTTTTTCCTTTTTACAGAATTCCCAGAGATGGATTCTCCCAATATTTTTTATTTGTATTCAGCTTTGGAATTTACTGTTGTTGTTTTCCTAGAGCTTTTTCCTAGTAGTTGTGTACCAGTGAAAACTTAGAATGCTATGTAAGGGTATTTTTATGACAGGGATATCCCATTTAAACCCATTAGCATTCTTTATTGAGCACCTGTATTTGTGAATACAGGTCTTTTTAGATCCTGAGACATTAGAACTTTAGTTACCTGAAATTTGTAAGAGAATGGGATATTAACTTAATTTTCTCATTGACTTAGGTATAGGTCATTGCTTATGTTTACAAAAGCTTTCATACAGTAGGCCCTTCTCTGAATATAATCATAGGAAGTACACTTTTGATTGTATGTTTCCCTTTTCCTTCATCCTCATGCGTGCAACTGTATGCATTTCCAGCTTTGGCCATTCATATCCTTTACCCATTGACCTCACACTCTTATAACTCAGCTTATGCGTGGCCTCTCTGAATGTCCTATATATTCTTATTGCCTGGATTTCTTGGAGGTTTCCTGTAAAACCAACATTGCTTTACATTTGTTCACATGGCTTTCGCATTTCTATGGCTTCTATTTTACCTTGGAGTCAGACCTCAACCTTCAAGACTTTATCACATTCTGCCTGCTTCACAGACCCTACCTAGGTCTCTTTCTTTTTTATGCAGTCATAGTTTGCCTCTGGAGTTTAGGAATTACCTCCTTTATATTAAAACTGTTTCAGAATGAGTTTGTCCCTTAAATAGATTGAATGCCTTGAGGGTGGGGACTGCGGTTTGTCAATTTTATAGCCTCTATTCTTTATTTGGTGCTTAAATATAATAAGTGGATTTTGATAACTCTGTATAAATGGAAAGTAGTGAGGAAATTGTATGGTTTTTATTTATTTTCTATAGTATTGAAGCAGCAGTTGCTACTTTTGCCCAAGCCAGACCACCAGGAATCTATAAGGGTGATTATTTGAGAGAGCTTTTTCGTCGCTATGGTGATATAGAGGAAGCACCACCCCCACCTCTGTTGCCAGATTGGTGTTTTGAGGATGATGAAGATGAGGATGAGGATGAGGATGGAAAAAAGGAATCAGAACCTGGGTCAAGTGCTTCCTTTGGCAAAAGGAGAAAAGAACGGTTAAAACTGGTAATGTATAAAAGTATAATAGTTTTCACATTTTTCTTCTACAAGTTTATAGAGATTTGTGAAAATAGAATGTGGACCTTGTTTCTTCAGCTAGGTTTATAAGGTTGTTTCTTTCTATTTACAGATTCCTTGTAGCCATGAGTCTGTGTTTTCTAAGAGACAGATTGCAGTTAGTAAATTCATCCTTTTTTTTTCTTTAGGCAAGCAAAAGAGTTCTTAGATATTAGATTGAGAATTTACTATTTCTTTTAAAAGTATTGTAATTTTCCAATTAAATATCCAGTTAGAATTTTTACTGGTGCTTTAAAAAATTATCACAGAGTTAAAATAACTTTACATATGAATTCTGCCCCCTCGTCCGCCCTCCTCTAAAGGGTAATGTTTTCTTACTTTCCATAAAATGGACTTGGCCTCACAAAAAATATTTTCCCAGGGGCGTTAGGGCATAGGGAAGTTGTTGAGAAGAAGCATATTGGTTGTACTTCTACATACACAAGTATATGGTATAAGCCAAAAGTGGGGAAATTAAGTGGTAATGAAGTTAATAATTAAGGGGTGACAGTAAACTCCACAGCTCATTTATTAGTAGGAATGGCTCACAGTCCAGGAAGACAATGCCTTGATTGTTTTAAATAAATCCTATAATATAGTTATTTTGGGCTTAAAAAAATTCCCTTGTTTGAAAAACATTGTTTTAACAATATATTTACCATTTTAAACTTCAAGACTGTAAGGCCACTATGAAGTTTAAGTTGCTTTCAAATATAGAAATAATTTCAAAAATCAGTTTTAGTCTAACTCATTATTTTCTGGGTTTAGAGGTCTCAAATTGCTGAATTACATACATAGAAAAATAAGAATCACATTCTAAAGAAAGTGTAATGAATAGCATAGCATATAATATAGATGATTACTTACCCTGTCTTATGTATGACATTTTTGTAAGTAAATTCAAATTCTATTTTAATAAGAATGACAGTAGCTTTGAGTATGTATTTAATGTGTTTTTGATTTTAGTATGGTATTTGGTTGTGTAAAAGAGTTTAAAATTATGAGTTATTACTTTGCAAAATGGGGTAAATTTTGAGGATTTTTTTTTCCATAGAGAGGGTCTTAAAAATGATATCTATTTTATATTGCCATTAAATCTCTGTAGTTGAAAATAACTCCAGCAGCATTAAGAGAAACTGCCAAGATGGACATGTTTGTTTAGGGAAAATAAATATGATATTTAAAATAAATCTCAAACTTAAGGAGTGTGAAAAATTCCCCAGCCTTATTGTAGATTCATCTTTTTCTCTTTATAATTCTGTCATGCTTTGCTTTGTGTATTGTGAGGTGATATTTGGTATATACAGATATGTATAAAAGATTGTTTTATCTTCCCAGTGTCTTAACTTTTATCATTGTGAAATATCTGATACTAGTATAGTTGCAAAAGCTTTCTTTGCATAGTGTTTGCAAGAAATAGCTGTTTTTATTTTTTTATCCTTTAACATAAGTCTTTTATAAATGTCATGTTGTTGTTAGATTTTATTTTTCCAGGGAACAGTTTTTGCCTTATTGGAGTATTTCATCTGTGTACATTTAGTATACTGATATAATTAAACTTATTGTATTACTATTATTTTGTTCCACTGTGCTCTGTTACTTTTTTCTTTTTGTGCTCTGTTACTTTTTGGCTTCCTTTCTTGTTTTCTTTATGGTTAAGTAGATTCTATTGTTCCATTCCTTTCAACCCATTGCTTGTAATATACTTTTTACTATTTTTTTGGTGGTTAACCAAGACTTCAGTATGAATCCTTGACTTTTTAAGGTCTATGGTACCTTGATATTTTTATCCATTTTTGACAATGCAAGATTGTAGAATCCTTGAATTCCATTTATCTCTCCCCTGTCTTGTTTATTTTAATTCACTATATATTTTAAACCCCACAAGACATTATTATTATTATTATTATTATTATTATTATTATTATTATTTTGTATAGTTAATTATGTTTACCTACCTATTTTCCCTTTCTGGAGCTCTTCATTCTTTTATGTATTTTTGTGCTTCCATTTGGTATAGTTTCTATTTACCTGAAGAACTCTCTTTAATATTTCATTTATTTCAGGTTTGTTACGATATAGTCACTTGGTGTTTGTGTGAAAATGTTTTTCTTTTTGCCATTGTTTTTGAAGAATATTTCTTCAGAATATAGAATTCAGGGTTGGCAGTTATTTCTTTCAGCATTTGAAGATATCATTCTATAATCCATCTCTGTTGAGAAATCAGCTTATTGTTGTTTCTTTGAAAGTAATTTCTTTTTATTTTTGTTTTTTAGCAGTTTTATCATAGTGTCCCTGCCTGTGATTTTCTTTGTAATTTCCTGCTTGCTTTTTGTGGGAATTCTTGTATCTATGGCTGGATTTTTTTTTATTAGTTTTAGAAAATTCTTGGTCATTTTTTCTTCAAATATTGTTTTTGACCCATTCTCTCTCTTCTTTCCTTTTGGGACTCCATTTATATTATAGATTAAAAAAAATCATTTTTACTGTCTCATGTTTTTTTCTGTATTTTCCATCTTTTTGTTTCTTTATTTTTGAGGCTGGATATTTTCTGCTGACCTATCTTCCAGTTTACTAATTTCTTCTTTAGCTTTGTGTAAGCTGTTTTTAAACCCATCCATTGATTTCATAATTTCAATTATTTTATTTTCACCTGAAAAATATATGTATTTCTCAGTTCTCTGCTGGAATTCTTCATCTTGTCACTTAAGTTTTTGAACATGTTAATCCTGGTCATTTTAAAAGCCTGTAAATCTAATATGTGGTTCTCCTGTGATCATTTTTCTTCTTCTCATGTCCTTTTTTTAAAAAATATATTTATTATAAACAGTGAACCAGCATACCAACATTCTTGACATACAATCATTCTTGACATATGGACGTTCTTGACATGGTTACAGTCAGTGGCTCACAATATCATCACATAGTTGTGTTCATCACCATGATCATTTTTTGAACATTGGCATCGCTCCAGCAAAAGAAAGAAAAAACTCATACATGCTATACTCCTTACCACTTCTTTCATTGATTCTTATGTCCTTTTGATTTCTAGTCAATTGTAGTTTTTTGTATACCTGATTATTTCTAATTAATTTCTAGATATTATGTATGAAAAGTTGTGGAAATAATTTGAAACTCTGCATCATGTTATCTTCTTTCAGAGAGGATATACTTTTGTTTCTAAACAGTAATAGGAGTAGATCATCTTATTTCATTCAGAGACCAAACTGTTTGGAAGCTGGGCTTCAGTATTTGCAGGCTGGTCTGTTTTTGGTTCCTAGGGTGTAGTCTTTTGCATATCCTAACATAAAAGCCTGTGATGTTAAAAACAGGATTTCTTTTCTTCATGGCCTGAAATATCTGTTTTTGTTTCCCCAGTGCTGGGAAGTTACTGAAAGCTCTGTTCAGCTTCTTGACTTTCCAGCTACCATTTTTGAAACAATGCCTTGTGAAGAAGAACCTAAAGGTGGAAAGCTGTACCAGATGTCTAGCTCACTTCTCTGGGTTTCCCTTCTCTCTAAATTCTTGGCCCTTTGAGGTCCTTACTCCCTTTCTTCATCTCTGATGCATTCAAACAAGTGCTTCTAAACATTTTATCCAGCTTTTTTTTAATAGCTGCAGAATTGGTATAACGAGGTGCTATTATATAATATAATTATATATACTATAATGCAATATAATACGATTAAAGAAATTTAAAAACTAAGGAAAGATAACTTCTCATTCAGTTTTCATGCTACTGCCATGTTTGTCTTCCTAAAAATTATTTCTCCCATTTACTTCTTATTCTTTATTTATATAACTGACATAAGGTCCATGTTCTTTGTAAAATAAAATTGGAAACATCTAGAAGTGTATAGAATAAAAAGTGAAGTTATCTCTTCCCACTCCAGCTGCTCTCTACTTTTTGGTTATCCTTCTAGATATTAATTTTTTGGTGTATTAACATATACATATTCAGTTTTGACCCTACTCCCACCCTTCCCCCTTTTAAAAAATGTTGATGTATTTTTTAGAGACTTAACTTTTTTCTTTTTTCCACTTGGACATCTTTTCTTAGTCTATATAGTATTACTTCATTCTTTTTAACAATACCAGCGGAAATAGTTAATATAGCAAACAACATTTTTTTAGAAGATGGAGGAGATATTAGTCCATAAAACAATGGCAGGCCATTGTGAAAAAGAACAAATTAGAGATTTTGAAAATGATAATCAAGATTAAAAACAAAATTCATGGAATTAAGTTAGCTCTAGGGAAATTAACAAGCTGGGGTATCTAGCTAAGGAATTCTTCCACGGTGTAGCCCAAAAGGACAGAAATAAAAGTATGAAAAATAGTTTGGAGTTACATATAAGTGATTTAACAATATGAAATGTCACAAAGGTGACAAGTACAGTAAGGATAGAATACAGAAAGGATAGAAAGCATTCATTTGAACATTATTTTCTTAGGTTCAATAGGGCTGTCAGATTAGTGATTTTTAAGGACTTAAAGGATGGTAAGATAGTAGAGTAGGTGTGGTCCCAAAACCACCCCTACTTTTGGAGATTTGTCAGAAGGGATCAGGGATGCATCATATAGTTTCTATTCATGGCTAAGACTTACAGATAGATGGATCATAAGGGAATAAGATCAGATGGTATCTGGAGGAATTAATGTGCAAACTTCCTTGTGTTCTCTCCTCATGAGGGGTCAGTAATGAAAATGCAGTAGCATGTATATGATGCTTTTGCCCAGGGAAGTTCATTAGATCCCCAATGCTGAGGTTTTTACTGTGCTGGTCAAGTAGCCACCATTTACTTAGCATTTACTAAAATTCCAGAATCCGAAAGAAAAGCAGGTATTTAGTATAAACTGTATTATTTGCAGAAACACTCTAGGCCAGTGAACCACCCTTATCAGTTGACTGAGAACACTCCTAATACTCAGGTTCCCAGATGCCAGCCAGCGGCCAACCTTATAATTAGACCTGTTCTATTAACTTTTTTCTGTTAATGCAAGAACAAGGCCAAGAATAGTTGGAGAAACAGGTCTTTAGCAAGAGGAAGGAAATCTCATTTTCAGCACTGAGACTAAGTTGCTTCATAAGCTTCAAAAGTCTATGTATGGAAGTGGAGTTGTTGCAAGGTTGGGGATGTTTAGCAGGGGTGTGATGTAAGGGATGCTGAGGATAAAAGGGGATGGAAAAATTGAAGTAATGCATTATAGGATCCAGGCTGAATAGGAATTAAGGTCAGGATGGGGGCGGGGGCTGTAATACTGTGAATAGAAGGGAGTGAAGCGGTTATCAGTCTGGCTGACACTGAAGAATAGGTAGATATAGTGACGGTAAAATAATTGAGCTTTCTAATGAAACAGGTCGGAGAGGGGCATGTTGACTTTGGAATGTGAGCAGTCATTCAATGTTCATTGAATTGACGTGTCATAAGGTAAAAGCAGACTGGCACAATGATGTGGCCATAGCAGGTTGATCAAGTTGAGCAGAGATGAGGATCGTTGAAAATAAAATCACTGAACTGTGAAGCCCAGGTTGTTTGATGCATCATTATCTCCATGGATGCTGATGTTATCAGTGTAATGATAGAAGTTAGCACGATGAGAAATATTGACAGCTTTTGATGAATGTAGGAAATGACTGGAGGTCTGTACATGAAGGACAGAGCTTTATATTTGTTTAGACTTTCTTTGTTGCAAATAAAAGAAACCAACTCAAACCACCTTAGATTAAAGAGAAAAAAGGAAAATTTATTATAAGAGGAAATGGGTAGAACTCAAGAACAAGAATAAAGCTAGGTTTCAGTAAGGGGCTTGAACCTGTAAAGCTGCTTAGAATCTGGTTTTTGCTATTTTTTTCCCCCTCATCTCTGTTTTTCTCCCCTTTTAATCTCTGTCTTCCTTCATTTATTTTTATTTTATTTTATTTTTTTTAAACTTTTTTATTAATTAAAAAACTTAACAAAAGAACATTAATATATCATTCCATTCTACATATACAATCAGTAATTCTTAATATTATCACATAGTTGCATATTCATCATTTCTTAGAACATTTGCATCGATTTAGAGAAAGAAATAAAAAAACATCAGAAAAAGAAATAAAACGATAATAGAGAAAAAAAGATTATACA